>JAUZST010018432.1:0-33334 GCA_034779995.1 Parotocinclus haroldoi
ATGCTAGAGAAGGGAAAAATCACCGTACCATTCAGACGAAGCCCTCTGCATGCCGAGGATCCCGGAACAGCACTGGAGTTTGACTGCACCCCTAGCTGCATTGTACCGTCCACTCATGTCCCTGTGCCTTTCAGACTCAGAGCAGCCCGCTTCCTCAGCCTCCACCCTCCTGCCCTGGTGGGGACATGTGTGGTGAAAAGCTGGCAGGAGAAAATGTCTTCCACATGCTCACAGGCTCGGTAATGGATGGGTTGGCTGCCACCGATCGCTCTGCCCTGCCTGCTATTTCCAGAAACTCCAGCCCAGAGCTGTGTTTTGCTTTCCTGACCTACACGTTAGCGCACAGTGCTAATGACATGCTACTTCTTGTTAAATATAGCATCTAAATGGACGCCCTGACCACACCAAAGCAGGCCAATCCTACTGTAGTTCTCAGAGGCAGAAGGAGAGGCTTGTAGGACGCTTGCTGTGTTTGAGGCTGAGTTTGAGGGCCTTTAATGTAAACTAAAACAAGGTAGCCCAGGTGGATTCGTTTCTGTCTCTGTTTCTGTGTCCGTCTGACTGTTTATCGTCTGATAAGAGAATCTGACGGGGCTGTGCCAGACACTGAGCTTTTAAAGCTTTGCTTGTTTCTATGCGTTTCGATTCTCCTGTACGTTAAGCCTTTAAAAACGCTCACAGCGCAAGGGTTCAGATTCGATTTTTCATCCTGACAGCAACCAGTATGGCCTTATTTATGAACGTAGGCACATTCTATCGAAGCAGTGAGTCCAAAAACACGTAAAAACAGTGGATCAGGTAAGAAAAAAAAACCCCTTTTTGAGGACTTTAAAGTATATAGCTAAACAAGCAACCAGTTGGAGCACTTGGGATTTCTTGCTCTCTCTCAATTTCACAATTCTAGTCTAATGTTTATTTATTTATTTTGTTTAAAAAAAAAAAAAAAAAAGGAAAATCTATTCCAGCGGATAGTGAAACTGTCGGATATCGGTTTGACCATCGAAGCAAATGAAATCGTTAAATTATTTTCATATTTTCCATCTATTAAGTATCGGTGATACAGTCAGATTTGAACTTGAAGACTTTTTATTTATTTTATTTTATTTATTTATTATTTCTATAGTGCTTTTTGCAGCGGAGATTCCAGCAAAGCAGCTTTAAAAATATCTAGGCCCACAACTCTAAGTGAGCAAACCTAAGGAGACAGAGGCAAGGAAAAACTCACAAAGAGACCCAGCCTCCAGAGACAGCTCGGTGTAAGAAATAAATGAAATAATATTGCATAAATAAGATAAGAATGTAATACAGGAAACCACATAATATATGTTAATGAATGTAATAATATATTGATATTTTATTCTTTATAACAATATATCATATAAAAATATTATAATAAATAGAATAGAAAAGAATACAGTGGTGTGAAAAAGTGTTTGCCCCCTTCCTCGTTTGTCACACTTAAGTTTTTCGGAACATCAAACCAATTGAAATGGTAGTCAAAGACAACACAAGTAAACCCATAATGCAATTTGGAAATGAAGGTGTTTTTTATTTAGGGAGAAAAAAAAAATCCACACCTACATGGCCCTGTGTGAAAAAGTGATTGCCCCCTAAACCTAAGAACTGGCTGGACCAACCTTAGCAGCCACAACTGCAGCCAAGCGTTTGCATCAACTTGCAATGAGTCTTTTACAGCGTTCTGGAGGAATTTTGGCCCACTCGTCTTTGCAGAATTGTTCTAATTCAGTTACATTCGAGGGTTTTCGAGCATGAACGGCCTTTTTAAGGTCACACCACAGCATCTCAATAGGGTCCAGGTTAGGACTTTGACTAGGCCACTCCAAAGTCTTTATTTTGTTTTTCTTCAGCCATTCAGAGGTGGACTTGCTGGTGTGCTTGGGATCGTTGTCCTGCTGCAGAGCCCAAATTCGTTTCAGCTTGAGGTCACGAACAGACGGTCGGACATTCTCCTTCAGGATCTTTTGGTAGACGGCAGAATTCGTCGTTCCATTTATCACAGCAAGTCTTCCAGGTCCTGGCGCAGCAAAGCAGCCCCAGACCATCGCACTACCACCACCATATTTTACTGTTGGTATAACAGTATAACTCTTTTTCTGAAACGCAGTGGTTCTTTTACGCCGGATGTAATGGGAGTTCAACTCTTGTCTCATCGGTCCACAGAATTTTTTCCCAAAAGGCCTGGGGATCGTCAAGATGTGTTTTGGAAAAACTGAGACGAGCTTTAATGTTCTTTTTGCTTAGCAGTGGTTTACTTCTTGGAACTTTTTGCCCAGCCTCTTTCTGATGGTGGAGGCATGAACTCTGACCTTAACTGAGGCAAGTGAGGCCTGCAGTTCTTTGGACGTTGTGGCGGGGTCTTTTGGGAACTCTTGGATGAGTCGTCGCTGTGCTCTTGTGGTAATTTTGGGTGGCCGGCCACCCCTGGGAAGGTTCACCACTGTTCCATGCCTTCACCATTTGTGGATAGTGGCTCTCACTGTGGTTCGCTGGATTCCCAAAGCTTTGGAAATGGCTTTATAACCCATTTCCCGACTGATAGATCTCATTTACTTTTTTCTCAATTGTTCCTGAATTTCTTTGGATCTCGGCATGATGTGTAGCTTTTAAGGATCTTTTGGTGGATTTCACTGTGTCAGGCAGGTCCTATTTAAATGACGTTTTGATTGAGGACAGGTGTGATAATCAGGCCTGGGTGTGGCTAGAGACAATGTACTCAGGTGCGATAAACCACAGGTATAGTATGTTTTAACAAAGGGGGGGGGGGGCGCATCACTTATTCACACAGGGCCATGTAGGTTTGGATTTTTTTCTCCCTTAATAATAAACACCTTCATTTCCAAATTGCATTTTGTGTAACAAAAAGTAACTTAAGTGTGACAAGCATGCAAAAAACAGGAAATGATGAAGGGGGCAAACACTTTTTCACACCACTGTAAATAAAATAATATCATAAAATACAGAAAACAAGTAACAGAATAAAATACAAAATACATGATGTATGATGTGTATAATAAATATATTAACAGAGAAATGAATAAATAAAAGAAATAATGAAATAGAGAGTACATATAACAAATAAAATAAAGATTTAAATAAAATAGAGAAAACCAACAGAATAAAATAGAAAAATATGATGTGTATAATAAATATAATAACAGAGAAACTAATAAATAAAATAAGAAATAAAATAAAAGAGAGAAAGAATATAATAAATAAAATAAAGATTTTAATAAAAAAAGAGAACACAAAGAATAAAATAGAAAATATATGATGAGTATAATAAATATATTCAAGAGAAACTAATGAATAAAATGAAGAATAAAATAAAAGAGAGAAAGAATATAATAAATAAAATAAAGATTTAGATAAAATAGAGAAAACAGAATAAAATCTAAAATATATGATGATTGTAATAAAAAAAAATATTCACAGAGAAACTAATAGATTAAATGAAGAATAAAATAAAATAGAGAACGAATGTAATAAATAAAATAAAGTTTTTAATAAAGTAGAGAAAACAGAATAAAATAGAAAATTGTAAAATTTTAATATGATGAGTATAATAAATATATTCAAGAGAAACTAATAAAAAATTAAGAATAAAATAAAATAGAGAATATAATAAAGATATATATATATATAGTAAATAATGTATATAAAGCATACAGTACAACATGAAGGCATATAATGCTTTGTACAGTGTGGATTTTCTGGGGTCTGGAAAGAATTCATGTAATTTATATTATTCCGTTTGGGAAAAAATTATCACCAATTGACGTTCTTTTTTAAATTAATTAACGACGGGAACAGAGGTACCACAGCATATGGGTTAAGTAAGTTTAGAACCTTGATAAGAAGGAAAATAACCTTATGCGGATGTGTAGGTGAATGAGCATTGTCTGAATGGACGTCATGTGACTGGAACCTGTACTTAGGACCTACTAATTCCACCAGCTCACCACTAAGAGTCATTTTTTTCACAACTGAGAGTCTTTCTTGACCAGTCCTGACTAATGTAGAAATTGTAACTTGAGGTATATACATACTCATCAAACCTGGGCTGTGAAAGATAAGCAACGTGTCCAATAAAAGACATGACATAGAGTTTGGTTCCCTCATTCTGACAGTTGGTTACCCAAACTTAGAGAAACTCAATTTCAGGATAATTACATAAACAGAAATGGGCAAAAGTCTGAAGCCCCCATTAGATTTTCACTTTAGGATATCGAGTCCTCAGCGGGAAGTCCTTGGAAGGACATTGTCTCTTGACAACTGAAGGATGGAGAAGGTTACTGCACTCTGGTGTGGCCTTGTCATGGTGGGACTGGACTGGTTTCTGCTTATGAAAACCAGTCGAGTGATGCCGAACGGGAAGAGCTGCTTGGTGTGAGGTGCTGGAGCTGGTACCAGAACATAAGCTTGGAGAGAAAAGAGAAAATGTAGTTACTTATTGATTACAATCACAGAGTCTATTAGCAATTACTGATCCCATGTGTAGCATGAAACTCCGGCAGCACTAACAGCGGCATAGCTAGAAGGAGAAAACCAGAAGGTAATGCAGCCGAGAGTGATCATGTGAGACATGGCAACCCATTTCCCCAGCAAGCAACAAACATGAGTAATTACACAGAAAGGGCTCTGCCCTTAGTCTAAGGCAAAAATGCACAGGATCAGGATCAGGAGGACCAAAACCAGCCCAGCCAGACCGTCCACCAGACACTCCCGGCCAAAGGTCAGCGCATGGTGCCAAGGCAGGCAGGCCAGACATGACTCCAGACTCCAGCCCTAGTGACCTGAACCACGCATCTCCAATCTAAATCTAAATCTAACCAAAAGCCTGTGTAAATAAGAAAATAAATAATGTGTGTAAATAATAAGCCTAGACTAATACATTTGGGAATATCCGAATCTCAAACTAAATGGGGAGTTTATTCCATAGTCATAGGGGGCCAAGTATGAGAAATTACTTTTACCCTGTTGATAGAACCCCCTTTTTAGCCTGTTACTGCGGTGGCCTAGCGATTAAGGTACTTGGCCTGATGGTCCAGCGTTCAAATCCCACCCCTGCCACAGTTGGGCCCTTAAGCAAGACCCTTAAATCACCATTATTTGGATTGTAAGTCGCTCTGGATAAGGGCGTCTGCTAAATGATATAAATATAAATGGACCCTTTTGAAAAAGTGATTTCTTAACTGCTGCCCATCAAGCTTCTTCAGCGGGTAGAAGGGCCAACCTAGAGTCCCAAATGGAGTTCAAGGTTCTAATAGTACATTCTATAGACAATATAAGGTAAGACAAGCTAAAACAATACTATATATGATCTGGAAGATCTGATCTAATGCCCAGTGGACCACACCCACTGCCTTGGGCCCTTTAAAAAGAATTACAGCATGTTTAACGGTTTGCTTTTGGGGATCATCTACTGCTAACATGATATTCTTTAATAATGTATGTATGCTTTAATATTAAAAACTCAGAGATCTTCAGCCTTTCAGACTCGGTCCATTAAGACCTGCTCTTGTGGAAAGCGTTTACGCTACAATCCCTCTGTGAGGGTTGACAGGAGGGCGATGCCCGTAATTTCGTCTTCTGAGTTATTACAGGGTGTTGGTGGAGTTTCTGGAATCATTAGCCAGTGCAGATTTGGGAAACTACTAAGGGACTGAGTGTGACATGGTTTTAAAGAGAGTAGCATCAAAGCTATGGGATGGTCTTCTCACGTTAGGGTTAGATTAGGAACATAATATAGTTTTAAATGCATTCTCTCAAACTACGACATATTCACTGTGTAGCCAAATGTCTGTGGACAACCAAACATGGGAGTTTTGTTCATCTTTGCTGCTACAGCTCCTCCTTATTAGATGGTTCACAGGGCACACGTTTAAATATGCTACATTTCTTTTCACAGAACCCAAGGCGGTGGGTGTGGTCCGTTGTAAAAAAGTGACTTGTGATGGATTCTGGTGTTGTTATTATTATTTAAAAGGCCATAAAGTAACACCAGAGCCCTGCCTCTTTAATGAATAGCTTATGACAATACTATAGGCAAAGCCCAAATCAGAAAAAGTTTGGACGTATGAAAGATGCACTTTATCTTTACCCTTACTTTGACCTTTATTCGATTGCAGTCGGTATAAAACGTAGATCTGTACGTCCTCATGTTCATTTTCATTTGTTAATAAACATCCATTCCTGCTTTTCAGGCTTACAAAAAATGAATAACGATGCAATTTCAAACAGGTGATGTTAACAGGTGATTGTAATCATGATAAGCAGCGATAATGGTGTCCTTGAGGTGCAAAAATGGCCAAGAATTGAACAGATTTGTTAGGGTTCCATACCTTTTGCCCCGGAGCGTTCTGCCGCCTTAGCCCATTGCCGTTACAGAGCAATCGGTCAGGCAGTTTATAACTGGCGTCTACTTTTGCGGCTGGATGACGAACACGTGCTGTTTCCGTACTTAAGTGGGGCTTCTGGCAGTGTTCGTCGCCAGTTCGTCACACTCCACACAGATCTTGACACGCACGCTAACCGTAGCGGGTAACGTCCTGGGGCTTGTAGTGCCGAGGGATGTGTATGAGGGAAACCTCGGAGGTACCGTAGCTTTCTTAGGGATAGATCCTGGGTTCCCCGTTCCCGTCCTCAGTTCCCGCCTAGTCTCACTTCAGTCGGCCGCGCGCTCTTATTGAGACACGCCCCGGCTTGACTTCCTTCGCTCGGCTTATTTGCGCTCGCGCTGCACGAACGTTCGAGTACACGCTCGCCCACTGGTGCTCTGGCGCCTTCACACCAGCCGGCTGCTCGCTTTAGTGAGCATGATAAGGTGCTGATTTTGAACGTCGTCCCAAATCGCCTGGCGCCGAGGACTCCGGACCGTCAGGGACACAGCGTCTTATTTTAAATAAGACGCCATTACTAGGTTAACACACGCTCCATCTGTCGTTACAGCGTTACAATATGTGGAATATAACATGGCAATTTGGTTACACTGTTATTATCTGAAAACGATTAAAACGTTTAACCTTTAAAAAAATGCTTCGACAGGTGTCCCCTACTGGTAAAACTTGGTCACTGCAACTTCAATAAATGATTAAAATACAATGATTAAACACGAAATAAGTTCAATAAGAGGAGGACTTTGATTGTATTTTAATGTTCCGGAGTCCGGAGTTGAGATGATGTTCTAAATCAGCACCTTATCGTGCTCAGTGCACCTCTGCCCCCTTTTGGCGCTTCGGCGCTATTCGCGCTTTGAACCCCCTTGGGATGCAGCACAGCGGCGCGCCCTTTTTCCCTTTTTAGTTTTCATGCGTTAGAGAGCCTTTTGCTCCTCTTTTCCCCTGTTTAGTTTGTCCTGGGATTCACACGTCCCCTCATCCTTGGGTCCAACACATATCATAACAAAATGTACATATTTCTCCCTCTACAGGGCATATAATCATTAAACGATTCAAAGAATCTGAAGGAATTTCAGTGAGTCAAGGGCAAGGTGGCACACCTGAACTAAAGCTGAGCCAGGGTGCTTGGTAAGGATCTTTTACACCTCTGTGATGCAGCATTAACGCAGGAAAGTACACTGAGCAACGTACACTGCTTTCAAAACGACACCTTTTCCGTGAAGGCCTATGCATTTTTTTAACAAGACAATACAGAACCACATGCCGAACACATTACAAAGGTACACATCTTAAGACGGAACAACATAAGGTGTCATTCAGGTACCAGACGTCCAGGGCACTGGGTCCTCAGCCGTTACCCCAGCTCAGAAATTCGGTTTCAAATCAGCCATCCTGCAAAAAAGGCAAACCCCAGCTTACTTTGTGTTTCCGACACTGCTATGCTGGCCGACCAGCAAGACCAGCAAGACCCTACAAGCTCACCAGTTAAACCAGCATCAGAACAATATGGACTCAGAGTTTGCTGTTTTTTTTTTGTTTTCCTATTCCTAGAATATGTTTATTATATGTTAATTTCTTGAATATTTCATAGCTATGCTTTAACCTATTTCGTGTTTAGCTAATCATTGTATTTTAATCATTTATTCAAGTTGAAGTGACAAAGTTTTACCAGTAGGGGACACCTGTAGAAGCTATTTTTTTAAAGGTTAAACGTTTGAATCGTTTTCAGATAATAAAAGCGTAACCATTTTGCCCTGTTATATTCCACATTTTGTAACGCAGTAACGACAGATGGAGCGTGTGTTTACTTAGTAACGGATAAAAATAAGAACAAAAGGATAGAATCAGTCTCTGGCGTCAGTAGCAACATTTCGAAGGAATTAGATACCATTTCCTGCATCCTTTTGTACTTTAAAAAAAAAAGCTGTTTTTAAACACATCATTTTAAATAAAAACTCCCTTCGTTCAAAGAATATTTTAGAGACAGATTCAACGAGTCCATGTATTCATCAGGCTGTTTTAAAACTAACATACTGACATTCATTTATCATTACCAGTGACTTTAAGGGTGAATTTTACTTTTTATTTTGTATTTTTTATTTCGCTAAAGATGTACCAACATCATGCCACTGTGCCAAGAATTAATGACACACAAGTGGTACTTATAGTAAAAAAAAGGCAAAGCTTACTCCTAATATTTTATTAGGACAACATTAATTTAACCCTCTTGCTGACTTTAATTATAAAAAAAACACTTTATCTTGTTATTTCTTTCGCTCAATCCTTACAACGATTAGGGAGTTTTTCCTGTCCACTGTCGCCCTAGGCTTGCTTAATCTGGGATTGAGCTCTTAAGATAATATAATATTATAAAGCTGCTTTGAGACAATGCAACATTGTAAAAAGCTCTATAGAAATAAATCTGACTTTGACCTGAACACCCATGGACAGTATACAAATTTTGCTGAAAAATTTAGGAAATTGTTTAAATTAAATGTTAGAACACACCTTCTTTATTTGCCATCGACACTAGGTGGCACGATTTAATGTAAAGAAGTCAAGTAAATTAACGTTTAAACCTCATTAAACCTTTTTACTCGAACTCAAAGCAGCGGTATGAACATCCCCTCGTTCAGCCTGCTTTTACCGTAATTTCACACGCACACGTCATGAACATCGAAAATCTCTCCTCTCCCACTTTCATAAACCGTTTGAATCTTTTCTTAGCGCCAATATTTTAGATGTTACGGTAGCAACCCGGAAAGCCGGGAGTGGATCTACAGTAGTATGCGCATTCGCTTATCGATCAAGTGGAACGGATTCTTTCTCTAAGCAGCAGAAACAGCTTTCGATAGCTAATGGTTTGATGCTGGTCGAAACGAATGATTACAAAACGTGGGGCGACACACGGTAGAGTCAGATATAATGATAGCGAAGCGAGGTCCGTGATAAAAAAAAATCCTTATGTTAATTCTGTCTCAAGCAAGGAACCGTTCAGTGCGTCAGGGTTGAGAGTCGGCGTGTTTTTCGCGTGACGCCAAACAACCGGTGCTGCACGTGAACGGCGAAGTGCTAAAGTAAGTAGCTTTATATTCTGAGTGTTTAAAATATATTATAAAATAGATTTTAACTATAACACATGTTAAGGTGACTTGAGAGGAAGCTCGATGAGTTTAAACACACATATCCCTTGCTATGGAGTCGAATTAAACGTAATACACGAGCTCAGAGTCGGTGAAAGACTGTATTCATTGAGCGGCCACTTTATTAGGTACACCTAATAAGCATGAATCAAACCGAGCATCAGAAGAAAGGGGAAGAAAGGTGATTTCAGGGACTCTAAACAAGTTATGGTTGTTATTAAGGTGAGATAAGAGATAAGGTAAAACATTATTGATCCCTTTGGGAGAGTTCCCTCAGGGAAATAGAGATCCCAGCGTCATCATTACAATACACACATAGAAGAGAAGAGGTAGAAAGATAAAAAAGAGAAAAAAAAACAAAGAATATATATAGTAGAAGGTCTGGTAGAGTTTATTATTTATTATAACGTTATTGCACATCGTTAGATTATTGCAGCCATGTTTTGTGTTGTGGTCAGGCTACTGTTCCTTCTCATCCTCTGTCCTCATCGTCCATGATGTCCAGTAGTTAGTCCATAGTCCTCTTCTCTGCCACCATCACCAGAGAGTCCAGCCTTGTACCGACCACAGAACCTGCCCGTCTAAACAGCATGTGTCCTTCTTGGATAATAGCTCGGTAACCAAATAAAATCATCCTACAGTGACTGCAGTTGGTGAGACCGCTGCTTTTTTTGCTGCTTTTTTCCCCAAATTAAATGTTGATTACAAAATTGATGAGTTGAAGAAACAGGAGCAAGAGCGAGAAAGCAATATGAAATGTCCGAATGGATTTTACAACGCTGCGTTCGTCTCAGAGCTGCTCTACAGCTATCCAGTCCCAAAGCTCCAAACGGGCAAGCTCAGGGCGACAGTGGCAAGGAAAAACTTCCTAAATGATATGAGCAGGAAACCGAGACTCAACAAGGGACCGAAGCTCGTTGGGCCACCTAGATGATGCATCTAAAAATGAAACTTAAAAAAAAAGCTTTCTTGATCTTACCAAAGTAACACTATCACATAAAATATGTGCTAATAAAGTATAGAGAGTATGAAAATGATTCAAAAACCAAATCAATAGTATGACAAATATAGAATTTAATAGAGAATCTAATACATATGCAGTGTAATACTGAATACGATGAATAAACGAACGCATTTAATTACATGGCTGATATGAGGGAATATATCTAGGTCTTTTTACAAAACAAAATAATATGGTAACACTCCAGGATTTTAAATGCTCATCTTCTCTGTGTTGTTGACGCTTTAGTATTTGTCATGTCGTAGCAAGCACGGGGTCTCGTGGTCTGATTTAGTCCCGTAAACGGGGACACTGTAGGCTCTCGTCCTCAGCAGGATCGTTTTTGGAACATGGCATCCTCCGTCATAAGGGGGGAGGATAGGGGTCCTCTGATGTTGTTTTTAATAAAGGTTTCAGGACCTGAACTGGTCCCGGAAGACGAGAAGACAGAACATGTAGATAGGGATGTTAAGAACACAGTTTAGCACGAGACTCCAGCAGCACTTGGCTTCGTATTGTGAACATCAGATCTAAAAACGATTTCCGATTTGCAATTCTGATTAAATGTTACTGAAGGTGACAGAAGCAAAACAAAATCCTTAAACGCCAGCGATATAACCCAACATCCAGATGGATCCTGAATAAGGCTGTGCCATATCGTATCGTTGGCGATTATACCGGTGTAATATATTATTAGATATTATTCGGACGTCTTTACGTAATGACGTAACGGATTTATACGGAGTATTGAGTACGTCCATCACGTGACTCATAGGCAGAGGTACAGATCCTGCCGAGGTGGAGATTGCCCTAAAAAGGGGAGCGACTTCGGTAGTTTGGAGGTCGTTTTGGTACAAAATATCAGACGGACGACAAACTACGGTGTCAACAAATGACAACAAAGCAAATCTGTTTCACCACCTCAGGCAAAAGTCAAAAAACGCAGCCAGGTCAAGTCCTTTTTTGTATTTTTTTGTTGCAACTGTGTGTGGTTGAAATATATCACTAAATATATCGTTATTGCAAAAGTACACTAAAATATCGTGATAGTATTTTTTGGCCATATCGCCCAACCCCTACTCCCGAAGCACCTTGGAATTCCTGAACATAAAAAAGGTCAAACGGATAGCAACATGGAACAGCAAGTACCCCATCCCTCCGCCACGCCTCTTTTTTTTTCTTTTTAAAACCAATATATCATCTCCTAATGGCAAGAACAATGGGGCAAAAAAACCACCATAGACCAATAAACTGAGACTGAATCCAGTCTAAAATTCAAAATCAATCCCCACATCAGACACGCCAGACTCAGACATGGTTGCCTTGTTTCAGGAAATGTCCAAACCTTTCAGATGAACCTCTTCTGCATTTGTGATGTTCATAAACAGTGTCTTTATTGTTATTTTCAGGAGGCTTTAGACCCTCGTAAGGCCACGTCTGCTTTCAGAATGAAGAATCCAGGTCCAACCTTGGAACGGCTCAGTCTCTATCTGGAGGCACGTACAGTAGATGGATCCACGGTTCTTCCTCTCCACTCCTCGATCGCGCTCTTCCTCCTGTCCTACACGGAGTGCACGTCCTTCCATGTTTACCTGGTCTCAGATCAGCCTGGCACCATCAAGGCTTTGGGGTCCGTGCTCCCGGAGACACTGGGCGTGCGTGAGGTGACGAGGGCAGAAGCTCCGGCTCTGGTGCGGGCGTGTCTCCTGCCGGCGGTGCTGGAGTCGGACGGCTGCTTCTGCAGGGCGGGGTTAGCCGTGGTGCTCAGGCACATCATCCGAACCACCTGCCGGCTGGAACCCGAACGCAGGGACGTGGCGTCGCTACTGGGCTTCAAGAACACCTGCCTGAAGGCCTGCGCCGAGGTGAGCTTCAACAGACGTCTCTGAAAAATACCTAGTCCTAAAACCATGTTCAGACAGGGCTGAGAATTCAAAGTCTTCGCTTCAGGTGTTAATAAACATCCATTTCTGCATTTTAGGCCTGCGAAAAAGTTGGGATAGGGGCAGGTCAGGTCTAGTAATGAAGTAAAAACCCGAATAACGAGGAGATGTGATTATAATCATGTGATTATAACCCTTAATTGATTGAAAAGTAGTATCCACAAAGTCTCTGATGAGCAAAGGTGGGCGGAGCTGGTCGAACGCGTGAGAAAATGATCGAAATCCTCAAAGAAAGATTATAAGGCGAGTACGTATTTCTCCCTGTACAGTCCATAATATCTGTACATGCTTCAAAATCTGGAGGAATGTAAGTGCATAAAGGTTAAGGGTACAAGCCTAAACTGAAGAGGGGTGATCTCTCTCCGCTCCCTCAGACGGCATTGCACCAAGAAGCGTCATTGATCAGTATCTGATAGGAGCGCGTGGGTAAGGGATTACTTTATCCAACCTTTATCAAGCTCTATAATACAGAGTTACATTCATAAATACCGCTTAAAACTTTACTGTACAGAAAACAAACTTCATGGTAACCATGTGGAGATGATTTGTGGACTTTAGGATGAACCATGGCCCAGTTGAAACGGAGATTGTGCTCAGACCAATCAGTATTTTAGAACATTGTTGGAAGGAATGGACGCCATGTGCTCCATATTATGAGGAACAAGTCCAAAATCAAGGCTCTGTCATAAACTGGTCAGGGCCCTTGATAAAGGTCGTTTACACCTCAGTGATGCAGCATTAATGCAAAAAAAAGTACCCTGAGATTTTCGGTGGGGCGTCCTGGGTCCCGGGTTCGATCCCAGGGCGGGGCGGCCTAGGTCATTTCTGTATGGAGTCTGCATGTCCTCCCCGTGTCTGTGTGGGTTTACTCCGGGTACTCCGGTTTCCTCCCACGGTCCAAAGACATACGTGTGTTAGGGGAATTGGTGTCTCTAAATTGCATTGACTTGTGTGTGTGTGTGTGTCTGTATGTATGACTAGTCTTGAAATGAACTTGTGCATGGTTGTAACCTTGTGTTTGTCTCTGGATGGCCACCGATGCTGATGAGCGACGTTGAAGAAGCCAAACAAACAAATGAAATAAAATAAAGGAAGAAATCTTATAAAGCCTTGTGTCACACTGAAACGTGCTCCTCTAAAAAGGTTGTGTAACTTCTTTGAGATTATAAAACGAAATAAAAGTCTGTGTGTACAGCTTAGAAAACCTGCTGCAGAAAAACAGCCGTGAAATTATACCTGCATGCATCTTATAAAGTATTAAAACCAACCGTTTTGTGCTTGTGTGTTAACTTGTGCGTCTTCCCAATCGTACCGTGAACCCGCTGTTGATGATCAGACCGTGCTCTGTGTCAGGTGAGCAGATGGACCAGGCTGTGCGAGCTGGACGTTCCCGTCGCCGTTGAAAATCACCTGCGTAACCCCACCGAGGTGAAGCTCCATCTACCCGCTGCCGTCCTGCAGCTCGAACGCCGGCTGGCAGAACCAGTCAAGGTTCACAACGACGACAAACTGCGGCGCCACAAACTCCAGCAGCAGAGGAACTCGGTGCGACCTCAAGGTCCCCGAGCGGAGCAGGACGTGGAGATGAGGGCCGCTCTGGAAAAACTGTCCGTAGCCGGTGCGCTGCCTGATTCCTCCAGCAGGGAGCGCTCTGATATAAGGAGAGTCAAGACCGCAGAGCTTCCAGAGCTGGAGCACGTGTTCGCTGAGGGGCTTTACTTCACCCTGACCGACGTGGTCCTGCTTCCGTGCATCCATCAGTACCTGGTAAAAAAAAAAAAACAATCCTTGAGTTACATGTTAAAATGAGTTAAATGAGATCATTAATACAGTTTAGAATTAAGCCAGAATTAATTAAGAATTAATTCGTTGCATAATATATAATCCTCTTTTTTTTTTTTTTTTAAAATAAATTTTCATTCCAACCTTTGTGAGCTTTAAAATATCTATTTATAATATTTCACCCTGTTCCCTTTCTGAGCCGAAAGACCTTTTAGTCACGGCGACATTTTTTTGTCTGGTCAGAATATAATGTTTTTTTTTCTATAACTGATAAAGCTAATAACAACACACGGACAGCAATTGCTAAACGTAAATTAACAGTTCGGGGAGCCACGGGGGTTCGGTGGGGGGTAGCACCGCCGTCTCACAGCAAGAAGGTCCCGGTTCAATCCCAGGGCGGGGCGGCCTGGGTCCTTTCTGTGTGGAGTCTGCATGCCCTCCCCTTGTCTGTATTGGTTTACTCCGGGTACTCCGGTTTCCTCCCACAGTCCAAAGACATACGTGTTGGGTTAATTGCTGTCTCTAAAGTGGCCCTTAGCGTGTGACTGTGTGTGCGTGTGCACCCTACGATGGGTTGGCACCCCGTCTAGGGTTGTTCCTGCCCTTGCGTTTGAGTTGCTGGGTGGGCACGGGGTTGCCCTCGACCCTGTGTGGGTTAAACGGAAGATAACGAACGAACGAACGAAATTAAGTTATTTGAACTATAAATGCAAAGTCTCTTTGCATTTTTTGGGTAATTGACACTAAATTTCTTGCTTTTTGAGTGCTAAGCGATGCTCGAGTGTAGTGTAGATGGTAGCTGCGTTTTGGTTTTTAATCCCGGGATGTTCTCTCAGCATCGCTTTTGCTTTCAGTCGCTCATTAGTCCCAGTTTTATCGGCCTCATGCAGGCATCGGTCAATGCTGATTATCTCAAAATGGCATGAATATCGGCCCGATTAATTCATCACACACTGGCGTGAATGGCAGATTCTTTAACTCCCACCTCTGCTTGAGGATCTGCATAATTGATTTGGCCGTTCAGCACCGTTGACGTGATCCGTTGGACGAGAGCCCACTGCAGTGTGATAGGAGGAGATCAAAAGAAGTCAAACTTACTGCGCCACAATAGTGCGTTACCAAATAAGCAATAATGAGATAAGAGAAATATGGTCATTAGAGTTTTTTTCTACGGTATTTTATATATATATACTAGTGGTCGACCGATTCTGATAAGTAAGTTAAGTCGATTTTATCACTGTAGCGCTTTTTACAATGGAGCTTTACAACATTATAATATCTTGAAAGGTCAATCCCAAATTAAGCAAGCCTAGAGGGACAGTGGCAAGGAAAAACAAGGAAAAAGAAGGAACCAAGGGAGGACCAAAAGTCAGAAAGGGACCGAACCTGCTTAAGGTGGCTTAGATGTTGATTGAAGTCGTTTATGTAGAATTATGTAAAGACTGCTCTGGATAAGGGCGTCTGCTAAATGACATAAATGTAAATAATAAGAGATAAATAATGCGATGTAAAAGATATGCACATCTGCAAATATTTTGTCCAGGCGCTTTAGGCCTCGAGTCCTCAGTGGGAGGTCTTTAGAGGGCTGGAACAGGTCCCGGAAAACAGAGCCCATAGAGAAAAGAGAAAGCGTAGTTACCTCTTGGTTCGGAGCACAGAATCTGCATCACTACTCACTGACGCCATGAGCAACGTTTGGAGGGCAGGATGTCTAATATTTGAAGCCGATATCTCCATTTTTTAAAACAATAAATGCGCCTGTGCGCCAGTTTATTTGATTAATTTATAATAACAATACCAGTTGTGTTGCTCTTAACTACAGCATGTATTCCCAGATAAGAGTATCACATTTTTTCAAGACTTGGGGGGGGAAAACAAATAAACGGTGCACATGGTAGCAGCATCTTTTTCTTTTCTTTTTTTCTATTTTGATCTCAGTTCCAGTTAAGAGCGGCAAGTTTTCGTCTTCCTGTAAATAAAAAAGGCCTGACCGAATCGTAGCATCGCCTTGTTTTCAGCTGCATATTAACCCCAGGAAATAAAGTTTCTCTGCATTTTCTCCACCATTTTTAAACATCGGCCTCAGAAGTGCAGATATAGTCTGATTATTTTAGAATGGCATGAACTGCTCTGTCACTACTCAACTTACCACTGAGGACTCGTTAACTATAAATCTATTTTGTTATTTATTTTGCATTTTGTTGCTAATTTAAATTCTATTATGGATTTAAATTGTATTATTTACTTCATTTTACCATTGCTACAACTTAACTATTCAATTAACATCTAGGCCACCTGGAGGTCGGGTCCCTTTTTGAATCTTGGGGTCCTCACCAAGGTTTCTTTGTCCTTTATTTAGGGAGTTTTTCCTTGCCACTGTCGCCCTAAGCTTGCTCAATATGGGATTGACCTTTTAGGATCATACAAGATTGTAAAGCTGATTTGAGACATTGGAAATAAATTTGAATTTAAGGCTGTTGAATTGCATGGACTTTGATGACTTGAATGTCAGAAGTTGTTTAGTTATGATCAATCGTTTTTATTGGGGGGGGGCTCTTTAGTGGCTCACGACACCAAATCCTTCCTGTATTTGAAGCCAATGCAGCCAAATTACTGGAGTTTTATCAGCGAATTATCTGCTTTTTCTGAAAGTTTAAACTTCAGTATAAACAGAGTTTAGTATTTTTGTTTTGTTTCTGTCAGCGTTTTTGTTTTCATTATTGAACCCAGATCCATTTGTTAGTCTGCACCCCCTAACACACACACACACACACACACACACACACATCTGACTGAGTTGTTCGATGCTAACCTGAGCGAGCTGAAGGTGTGCTCTCCGTCACGAGTCGTTTTCAGGCCAGTCCAGGCGAGGCGAGAGCTGCTGCTCCGGGGTGGTCCTGCTGCTCAGCTGTGTGTTGCGTTAAACCCGCGTTAAACCCGCGTTAAACCCGTCTCACACACTCGTTTTTGCTCTGTTCAGGCTTGGTGCTTGCGTTCCGTCTGCTAACGATTCGATGCCTGCGTTTGCTCAGGGAAGTGATGCGTTATTCATAATGGTTTCTCTCCACGGGAGCTTGATCACGTCTGAACGAATCATTCTGATTGTTTTATATACAGTTTTATTGTGCTAATATACATCTTGTGGTTAAAATCAAGCGCAGGGTCGATCCCGGGGCGGGGCGGCCTGGGTAATCTCTGTGTGGAGTCTGCGCGTCCTCCCCGTGTCTGCGTGGGTTTACTCTGGGTACTCCGGTTTCCTCCCAAAGTCCAAAGACATGCGTGTTAGGTTATTTGGTGTCTCTAAAGTGTCCTACGATGCCCTTTTGCCAATCAACAAAGCGCGCTGTTCATGACCAAAGAGGGACAGAACACTTCTCCTTTGACGAGAGGATCCATCCACCTCGCACTTTTCCTTATCAGCCGGTCACTCTAAAATGCTCGGTTTAATGCCAGCACAATGCTCCACACATCTCATGTTTGGAGTGTGTAATTTGGAGTGTGTAATTGGCATCCTGACTGCAGGAATGTCCAGCACAGCTGTTTCCCTGTGAACTCAAGGTTCATTTTGTTACCAATTTGGCATTAAGTCCAACCGGCCTCACAACCGCAGACCATGTGCAACCACAACAGCCCAGGACCTCCACATCCAGCATCCAGCATCCAGCATCCACATCCACATCGGTTTACCTAACCAAAGAATTTCTGAACAAACTATCAGGGAAGCTCCTCTGCATGCTCCTGCAAGCATATCCGTCTGGCTGCAGATCGCCGTTGTAACCGACTCTCATTCGATGGTGTAGGGCACGTTTGAGAAGTGTTGTTCCCAGTTTTTACTCTACAGGTTAGATGGGAGTACACCCAGACACATCCCCCCCCCCCCAGACTCCCCTAATACAGTAAAAGTAAAGAGTGGTCTTTTGCTAAGCTACTATTATCTTGACAAAGTAGAAATGCTCACTAACATCGATTTAGACCAATTAGTGAACAATATTTGAGAGAAAAGCTCTGTCGTTAAAGCAGTTAAGGTTCTGGACTACGGACCAGAAGGTCGAGGGTTCATATCCCACCTCAGACCCTTAACCCACAATGGCTTGGGTTGTAAGACTGTGTGAATTGTAAGTCGCTCTGGATAAGGGCGCCTGCTAAATGCTGTGAACGTAAAATGCTATTTGCGTACGTAGCAAAAGTCTTAGACCTTTAAGTTCAGCTCATGAAAAATGGGCAAAAACAAGTTGTGTGTTTATATTTTTGTCCAGTGTATACATACACTGTAGTGCCAAAGCCCTGTCCAGCGCGCGCACACACACACACACACACACACACACACACACACCCACCCACAACAGAGGTGGGGCAGATCGAAATTTTCGATGCGTCTTCCCAAAGGAAGTAATGGATGTAGACTGCAGCCTGAGTAGCTTTATTTATAGCTGAACAGTTTTTGCTCTCCGAATACAGAATCAGGAGCTGTCCTTGGAATCGTTTAAAGTTTTTTTTTTTTTTAAACATTACATCACATTGCAGGACCGTTCGAGCTCCTTCACTGTCTTATCTGATACGGAGGACAGACCAAGGACCAAGGTGTGAAATGTAATATTGTGATGAGACCTTTGATATAACACAGCCGGCTTTAGCTAAGCTCACCAATAACCAATCTCCAGGTTGTTTTGAGGACCTGCGTAACCTTGTTCCATCGCTCCATCGCTCCATCACTCCATCGCTCCATCACTCTACATCCACAGTTTGTGAAACGTCAGGATTTTCTCTTTTTCTTCGTAAATATGAATCAGATTTTCATACAGGCCTTGAACTAGACAAAGAGAACCTTCTTAAGCACATTAGACCAGAGAATATTGTACTTGGCCTTTTATTTATTGAAGGAAATGACAGTGTAACATATCTGCGAGTGGCAAAAGTATGTGAACCCTTGATTTCGGTATCTGTAGTGACCCCTTGTGCAAGCGAACATTCACGGCTACTGTTAATCAGTCCAGAAAATCAATTGTTACATATTTTTGCCATCAATGATGGCTTGTTATCATGGCCCCAGATGCAGCAAAACAGGCCTGAAACACAGTGCTACCACTACCATGTTTCACAGGTGGTGATAAGATCTTTATCCTTGGGTTTTTCCCCTTTGTCCAGACACAACACTGCTTATTTAAACCAAATTTAATGTTCATTCATTTTGTTTGTTTAAGCTTATATATACTAGACACACTGGGCCAATTTAAAGCAGAGTGATCAGAAACAAGTGGAATGTAAGAGGAACGTCTGGAAGTAAAAGTAAAAGTAATTTCTTTTTATAGAGCTTTTTATAACGGAGCATTGTCTCAAAGCGGCTTTGTAATCTTATATTATCGTAAAAGGCCAATCCTAAATTGAGCAAGCCTAGGGCGACAGTGGAAGGGGAAAAAGTCCCTGAAAGTAGAAGGAAGAAACCTTGGGAGGAACCAAGACTCGAAAAGGGACCCGACCTCCATGGGTGGCCCAGATGTTAAAAGTTGTAGTAATAGTAAAATTAAGCAAATAATACAATTTAAACACATTGACTCCTAATAATTAAATGGTGGAGGGAGTTACTGCACCCTGGCCTGGAGGGACTGGTTACTGTTGCAGAAGACCAGTAGAGTGATGTTAAAGTAGAGGAGAATCCAAGTGTGTGGTGCTGGAACATCAGCTCGGAGAGAAAAGAGAAAATGTAGTTACTTATGGGTTGGAAGCACAGAGACCATGGACCATAATTGCAAGTCGCTCTGGATAAGGGCGTCTGCTAAATAACTTAAATGTAAAATGTAAACACACCAGTTAGGGTTTAATACTGTAACTTGTTGCCAGCTGAAACATAATCAACCCTGCAGTAAATATCCAATGGGAAGCTCTTACCCATTTGCTTACTTCAATCCAGGTGTTGACCTTCTCTTGCCCAGACAGACAGTGTATTTTCTGCTTGTATTCTAATAAAGATTACATTTTTCATTTGGACTATGTATGGTATAATGGATATCTAATCTAGTGGTGGCTTCAGACTTTTGCACAGTACTCTAGTAGTGACCAAAATAGTCAATGGTTAGACCTGTTGTATCATCTGATACGGTCTTACAATCCAAGCAGTCGATGGTTAAAGACCTGGTTCTAACAGTGGACCCTAAACTCTAGACCTTTTTAGTTGATAGTCCAGTAGAAAGAAATAACGGGGGTGATGCTCTATACCCTGCTCTGTCCAGCCTACAGATTTGGACACTTGGCTTAGTTGAGTTGCTAATCGGAAAAGGTTGTAAGTTCATATCCTGGCTCTGTTAAGCTCTTGGGCAAAGACCCTGAACTGTAAGATTAGTTACTGTTAAATGTTAGTTAGTTATCTGTTAAATGCTGTTAATATAAACAAAGCCTAATGTTTTCATACTGATTCACCTGAAATTGATTACTCATTCTGTTGCTTTCTTGTCCTTGAATACATCTGTAAATATCTTGTTATTTTGGACCTTCACCATGACACCCAGATTCTCACACTTGGTCCACCCTCTTCACCCTGCTAGACTCTTGGCTCTGATCTTATTTCTACTCTCTCTCTCTCGCTCTCTCTCTCTCTCTCGCTCGCTCTCGTTTTGTGAGTGGGCGGCTATGAAGGCTGCTGCCGTGTCCTGGAGCCCTTTGTTCTTGATGACACCATGATGGATTAATTAAAAGTCTCAGTAGCTACGTGTTTCTGCTGTTAGACCTTCTTTCTGGCTCTGCTTTCCTCACTGTTTGTGTTGCTTATTATGAGGGAGACGAGCCGCACTTTTACTCTCACGCCATGTGATTTATCACACAGATTTCTCTGGGAGTATAAGCCTCAAGTTCTTTCTTGCTGACCTAGTAATGTTAGTGTGTATTTGCGTTTTTGTGTGTGTGTGTTTGCGCCTAGTGTTTGGATATTGAACAATAATGCAGAAGAACCATGGTTCAAATCCCCGAAGTTGGAGCAACTTCATTTCATTTGTTAATAAACATCCATTCCTGGGTTTCAGCATTCTAAACTCAGGAGGGGTGATCTCCCCTCCCTCAGACGGCACTATAGCAAGAAGCGTCATTTATCAATAGCTGATAGGAGCACGCGGGCAAGGGATTACTTTATCGAACCTTTATCAAGCGCTACAAATACATTCATAAATACCCCCATATTAGCCACCAGGACGGACCATCGACCCATGGAAAGGTGCATTTTTGCTCAAACCTATCAGTATCCCAGATGGACACCAAATATGAAAAGGACCATCCAAACTGATCCAACAGTCAGGCTGCCATGCTATGGGGTCGAGTCAGGGCCCTTATTAAAGGCCATTCACACTTCTGTGGTGCAGCATTGATGAAGGAAAGTAGGTAATCTTTTCCAGGGACGTCCACGAATAAGCCAAATCCTAAAAAAAGTGAGACGGGACTCGCAGTGCTCAAAAAATTAGGGGATACCCCAAAATGTCCCATAATGACATCTCCCCTAATTTTTGCGAGCAGTGTATATAAAATCCTTGCAATCTTTCTTCGGGGTTGGTTGTTTTTAGACCTTTTCTCTCTCCTTTGCTGATAAGCTGAAGATCCTCTGCCCATCTTTGCTCGTCAAAGACTCGACCTTTTGGGGATGCTGCTTTTGGACCAAATCACCTGCTTACACCACCTGTTTGAAATCACATCACACCCAACTGTTTCCGGAAAGTTCTGCAGTGCTGAAATGCAGGAATGGGTGTTTAATACCGAAGGAAATTAAGTTGACGGAAAAAAAAAAACCCCAATGAAATCTCTCAGGTTCAGTGTAAGTAAACGTAAGTGAATGTCTGTGTTGTTTATTGTGAGAGGCACAAAACCGACACTGATCAAACGACCTTTGGTTCACCAACCTTCCGTTTAAAAAAAAAAAAACCTCATAAATCAAACAGGTTCGTGTAGCTTCTGTTGCTGAAGCTCAATAAACCCAGATTTTTTTGAGCTGGAACCACTGAGGGTCTCTGCAGCAGATTCAGGTTCTCTGGGAGACCTGGTGAGAATTCACAGCACTGGGTAACGCAGGTGGCTCGGGAATTTGCAGCTGCTCTCACTCAAGAGGTTTTTATCCTGCTTTATGCGACTGATTTATAATCAAGCTACTTCTAATGTCACAAAAGCCCATCGCTGCACGAACTTTGATTTATTGATTTACCCTTTTGATATTTTTTTTTCCCCACTCAGGAGTACGTTGGCGTGATTTCCCTGCCACTTCTCATCAGCGCCTTTTGTTTTCTTGTTCTTTTTCAGACGTTTGACTTTTGGGCTTTTGTTAAAATTGTAAAAGTTCCCACGCGTGACTTTTAGCTGAGGAGACACCCTGACTTTAGAGTGCTCTAAAGTGCTTCGAGTTTCCTTTCGTGGACTTTCCTCATATAAACGACGATTTAATTAAGCAGCAGTAGCATCGAGCTTTGCGCTATGACGCGAGATAGGGCACTGGTGTGTCATCACTGCGGTTGTAGGCAGGCGGCCACAGGCCGTGTGGTTATTTTAAGATGAAGTCGACAGAAGTCACATCTCACTATTGTTCTGTGAAGATGAAATTATTATTGGATGGACATTACCATAGTTGCATATCCAGAGCGACTTACAACTCATACACACCTACAGTCCAAGCAATGTGGCAGCTTGGCAGAGGTAGGATTTAAACCATGGACCATCAGGTCCAGAGTCCAGTACCTTAAGCTCTAGGCTGCCACAGTCCCTTGAAGTTCTTTTATACTTTCTAAATGAAGTCACTGGTTTGATGGACCTGATGCTTTTGTTTGAAGGTATCTCCTCACCCACGGTGGTCGGGTCCCCTTTTGAGTCTTGGTCCTCTCAAGGTTTCTTACTTACAACCTGTAGGGAGTTTTTCCTTGCCACTCTCGCCCTAGGCTTGCTCAATTTGGGATTGGCCTTTTGGGATAATATAAGATTATAAAGCTGCTTTGAGACAATGCTCCGTTATAAAAAGCTCTATAGAAAGAAGTGTGATTTGACTTTGAATTTGAAGCCAAAAATGCATCGATAGATCGTATCTGGAACAAACAGAAGATCAGTCAGGTGACCCAGAAATGTAATGAGCACAACCAGTTTATGTAGTTATAGGTTAGAGAGAATGTTACAGGTATTGGTACTACAAATCAGTACTACTTACAATAGGACAGGCCCACACAAACAGCATTTACAGCTTACGAATAAGCAGTCTCTAAACTCTCTAAACACATCCAAACGTGAGCTAACGAACACCAGTAATGTACTTACTTCCACTTAGTTACTTTTAACTCTCGCGGTCCGAAGCGTTGCTTGGCTGTTGAGGTGACCAGCTGTTACAGCTGCAATATCCGGAGTTAAAAGACCGATTATTTGTTTATTTTTTGCATTTTATTATCATAAACCTAAGCCATGTCACAGGAGGGATATGAATCAGCGTGGCTTAGCTTAGCAGTGCTGATCCGTCCTGGTTCTTGTCCGACTCGAGTTAAGATCCAGGACCAGGCCCCTAGGTGCCGGAGCTCTGTTGCATTGAGTACAGATGCATTATGCCTTTATGCAGCTGTGGTTTCTGGCTCTGACGAGTCCAGCTGTTGCTTCACTGGCTGCATGACGTGACAGAAACCAGAGTGCCCCCACATTACAGAAAGAAAAAGCAATGGGAGGGCGAAATACAGCTCGGTATCCATCATACCGCACGTCACCAGAGGCGGGATCCGGACCAGAGTGGCTCAGTTGGTAAAGTGCTGAACCATCCTGGTTTTCCCTACAAACGTAATGAGCCACAAACACTTTAAATAACCGTTTTAGGCATGTTTGACTACGAAAAACAATGGATGGAAAAGCATAGCCTTTCTTGTTTTCTTTTTTCTTTTTTTTTTTTTTTTTTAAAGGAAATGTTCCTGGTACGTTCCAAAGCTCACATCATTTGTTTTGTTCTCCCAGAGCTCCCTGCAGTATCATGCTCCTCATGTCCTCGCTCACCTCCCTCTGCTGCTTCGCTGGTATCGACGTGTGCAGGAGCTTCCAGGTGTTCAGCGTGCCGCCGAGGATTGTGGGATTGCCCTGTTCAGCCCCCACGTGCCGGAGCCCTGTTCCACTCAAGCAGATGCTCCTGTGTACTCAGAAGTGGAGCCGGAACGTCCCGTGTCATCACAGGAGCAATTTATAGGAGGCCCAAGACCCACGCTGACCAAACTACAGGTAATTGCCCTTCTCTTACCCGTTTTCGTTCCACTTACCCCTTTTTCCAGTTCTAAGAGTGTAAGGTGGATGCTTCAAGTCTAGACGCGAACTGAGCAGCCATGGGTGACCATGACAAGGAAAATGAGGCTTCCGTGTGGAACCTATTGTTCTCTGGGCAAGAGTCCTTAAAGCAAGCAGTGTTAAGTAAAGCAGCATTTGAGAAACTAAGGCAGATTTAGCTGAGCTGGAGCAGATTAGAGCCTCTTCAGCAGATTCTCTGGGTGTCCTGGTGAGATGATTTACTGCAGCAGCTAGTGCAGGTGGCTCCAGATAAAGCAGGCACTCTCACTGAGAGGCTTTATAGCACTCTGTATCACTCAGAGACACTCGTCAGGGCCTGCAGATTTTACAGATTGATACCTCCAGCGGGCGGCTGGCCAAGTCCGTTGGGGCTGTAATTAAATACAGGTGTGAGCCGCTCAACGTCCACGATACCTTGCGTGAAAACCGCGATGCCATATTAGAGAATGCACTTCTAAACTCACTGTCCACTTCATTAGGTACGCCTCTTTCGATTCCGCACTCGCATAAATCCTTTGTAGTTCTACAATTACAGACCATGCTTTTGTTCGTCCCTCTTCTCTGTTCGCTATAAATATCTTCATCATTGCGCCGCCGTGACGATGTAAAGTCAGAGACGACTGATCATCTGCTGCTGCCTAATTTGTGTTCTTCATCCTCTGATCCTCCACCAGTGCTCCCAGGAAGCTGGTGGCTGAACATTTGTGGCTAGCAGCATACGTCCATCATCACGGCAGTAATTTAGTCATTATGGGATACTTCCTGTTGATTTTGAGCAGTGTATTTATTAGGGGTGGGGGGAAAAATGGATCGATTTTTAGATGCATCGCGATTCGGACGTTAGCGATTAACAAATGCCCGTTAATGGTCATGGAGCACATGTAGACCAGCTTCTGTTCTTACACAAGAACTTAAACATTAGCTCTCACTAACTGACCATTTTCCAATTGGGGTAAAATAGTGGTGTTCTTTCGCTGACATAGCGGGCTCTGTAGAATGAGCTCGTGGGCGGGGCTTAACTCCAGCAGCCAATGACTGCCTAGATCACCCCCAGAAATATTCTGTTTACAAACCGGTTTTTATTACAAAATGTTAGTTTTTGGTTTATTTTTAGGACCTATTTTGACACCATAGATTTGTTTCATGTAGTCACATGGTAAAGTAAAAAAACTAATCGATAATTCGTAATCAAATCGTGAGGTGGCTAGAGATTCCCATCCCGTGTGTGTGTGTGTGTGTGTGTGTGTGTGTATGTGTATATATATATATATATATATATATACACACACACACACACACACACAAGCATACATATACATGTATGTCTATCTGTTTGTATATTTTATATAATAACCTTTATAAATAAGACCACGGATGCTTATGCGATAATACATTATATTCTTCTATAGTCTTTTATATCTCCTTTATTCATCTATTTATTAAAAGTTGATTTTTACTATTACATTTTCTTAAACTCTAGTTTTAGCATTGTTGATTTATTTAATACGTTATTTTAAAGCAAAACGATGCCATATATTTAGTCATTTCTTACTTCTTAAATCGAATATGATTTTGAAAACCCCACTTCGTGTCGTGTTCCTTTTTGATAGGCAATAATCTTTGTTTATAATTCTTGCTTATTTATTTTTGCATTTTATTACCTTTATAAAAACTCCCTTGTTGAGTCCCCGCTTATTTACTTACTTGTATTAATGCTTAATTATGATTTAAACAGAACCCCCTTGCATTATGTACGTTTAAAGTAAAACCAAACAAACAAACAAAAATAAAAAAAAACAACCGAGAAGTCAAAAGAACAAAGAAATCCTTTGTTTTATGTTTGCCTAGTGATCCAGTTCTAGTTCTAGTCCAGTTAAACCAGATAAAGCAGGCACTGGGCCATTCCTGGTCAGAAGGCACAATTAGACCTGAACCTGTAGTAGGAATTGCTCCTTTTGCCAAAGTTTTCTAGGTGAGGTGTAATTGCGTTTAAATAAATCATCAAACGTTTCCAACACAAATGAAGACCTCGGTGAAGAACGACGCGCGATCAAGCGGCGCGTGAATCCGAAACAACAAAAGCTACAAATTGAGGTTTCAAAATCACTTGCTTCGGCAGGACTGGATGTTAGGAAATGGTTAGTTTGCACTTGCTTATAGTGTGAGGATGAGGAACAACAAAAAAAGGTTACAGCATTCATCTTTTAATTCAAATGTACGCAATATCTACATATAGTTTTATTTTTATAAGTGTGTGTGTGTGTGTGTGTGTGTGTGTGTGTGTGTGTGTGATGAAAACGTTCAGGCCGACTGGCTGGGGTTAGTTTGCTTCCACCCAGAATCACAGAAGATAATTGAACATCTAAACTGGAAACGGTTACTAATACTTAATGGTTTTGAGTGTATTGTGCAATATTAGTAACTTGCTAGGTGTTTGAAAGGTTCCTGTCAAATAGAAGCACAAACCTCACACCAGGGTGCTGTACTTACCAGCCTAAAGGCTCATTTTTGTTCGAATTAGTGCTCAATGGCACGAAAAATCCCAGTTACCATAAGCACCAAACGCTGGCCATCGTGAAAAGACCCATAACCCAGTAAGAAATGGCTCTGGAACGGGATTGTCTTCTGAATGCTAGAAATGTGTGGATGTGTTATTTTTACACAATGCGCCCTCATTGTTTCACCTGCAGCACTGTTGGTATGATCCGAACTCCGTTTGCTTTGCACACAGGAATGTGTAAATACAAAATCTCCAACTGATCCTTGCAGGGATTAATGATCCAACACTGTGTGTGGAGGCTTAGATCGGTGATGATCTCATCTCGGGAGTTGTGTTGTGTTTCCATCATTAAGTCATGCTGCAAATGCAGTTTATCTTTCTTACTTTAAAGCTTTTCAAACAAGGCAAATGCATTCATGTTTAAGGTCAGTAAAACATGAACCGGACCCTGATCATAAAAAAAAAAGCTGCCGAAAAATTGATCTGCTTAAATCCAGAAACACCCTGGAAACAAACTGGCGAAACCTGAACATGGTGCAGAAGAAGGTGAGGCTGGTGCTAAGCTTGAGACAATGTCACACACTGAACTGATGTCCACTTTATCTTGCTGTCACCTTTCCTAAATCTGATGGCTGTTCAGTAACAGAAAACTTGGGTGACTCATTTGCTGCGTACGTCTAGAATTGTAATATTGCTTAGGAACTCGAATTCAAATTTATTTCTGTAACGATTTTTACAATGTTGCATTCTCAAAGCAGCTTTAAAATCTTACATGATCTTAAAAGGCCAGTCCCAAAGTGAGCAAGCCTAGGGCGACAGCGGCAAGGAAAATCTCCCTGAAAGTGGTAGGAAGAAACCTTGGGAGGAACCAAGACTCAAAAGCAGACTCGACCTCCATGGGTGGCCCAGATGCTGATTTAATAAATACTTGAAAGTGTATTAAGTTATAACTACATTAAGTAAATAACACAATTGAAATTAATAATAAAATCTCAATTAGTAATAAAATAGATTTTAAAACAAAATGGATTATAAAATGTGTCCTCGTTGGGAAGTCCTTGGAAGCACATTCTCTCTGAACTTTTGGGACCGAAGCTGAGGTGGAGCAACAGTGTGAGGAGCTGGAACTGGTATCGGAACATCAGCTCTGAGAGAAAAGAGAAAATGCAGTTACGTATGGGTTAGGAGCACAGAGGCTATTAACAATCACTGATGAAACTCAGAAGTATCCTCTCTTTTATAGATGCTGAGAAACTGGTTCATGCGTTTTTAACCTCGAGATTGGATTACTGTAACGCTTTACTCGCTGGATGCTCTAGCAAATCGCTAAATAAACTTTTACTAGTGCAGAATGCAGCACTAGAAACTAAAAAGTTTGATCATATCAGTCCTGTTCTGTCGTCCTTATACTGGTTACCAGTTCAATTGTAACATATAAAGCTCTAAATGGTCTGGTCCCACGTTATCTGAGTAAACCTAAAGTCTTACAGTCCAGCTCCTCTACGTCGTTTGCGCGGCCATCTTTCAGTTCCTAGAATTGCAAAGGTCATAGCAGGGGTTAAAGGTTTATTTAGTTCGAGATTCAGACACTCCAAATTTGTAAGCCTAAACTAAAAACATACTTAAGCTTGGTTTTGGTGTTGGATGCGTGGCTCTGGTTTCTGGGGCCAGAGTCTGGAGTCAGATCTGGCCTGCGCACTCTGTCCTCTTAACAATAACTAACGACGTATTCTGTTTTCTCATACGTTCCAGTGTCTATTTTGTTTTGTCTTATATCCTCTAGCTTTATATTCTCCAAGTTATTGTACTCTTTCTAATATTACATTCGCTTCAAGATTTTAGTCTGCGTATGTTTATTATATATATATTTATTATTTTTATTTAGCTTCTGTTTGATTAAACTATTAATATAAACTTGTGAATTAGATCACGTCGATAAGGTTATTTCTTGCAAATGTCATCTTAGCTTAGATGTTCTTATTGAACTGGAGGAGGGGAGGGGTGAGGTGGGGTGGGGTTAGGACCCCCTGACATGGTCCGAGTCGCTGTATGAGTAATGGAACTGATAATGGAAGAAGAGCTTAGAGGGAAAACAGAATATGTAGTTAGGGGTGACCATGGTCCATAAACAGAGCATGAGTGGAAGTGCAGCATGATACTCCGGCAGCACTAACTATAACAGCATAGCTAGAAGTAGAAGAACCAGACAGTGACGCAGCCAAGAGGGATCATGAGATATCAGCAACCCAACAACAAACCCGAGCAATCTCACGAGACCAACTGAGATACGCGTTCTCCTACGCCCCAGTGAATCCTGGGATAAGATTTCAGACCAGGATCAAACAGAAGGGGAAAACGACGTGCGTGCAAATTAAAATCACGATTTCTCATTTTAAAAGCAAAACGAGCATTTTTGTTCTGACTGGTATCGGAGTTTATTAAACCAGCACAGCCTGAGGAAGCTGAACTAGCAGGACAAAAGTGTGCGGCTCCAGTAAAGCAGCTCATTATTTCATTCATCATATAGCTGGGAACTAATTAGGAGCGTTTTTGTGCACAAAAGCACAACAGCAAGATCAGTTTAAATTCCCTTTCAGAGCAGCGGCGAGCTAAAAGTGCCACAACACAAATGTTGTAATAGCTGTAAGTAATTTATTTAGCTGTGTTTGCTTTGGCAGCTTCAGAATGAGAAGCTACTCTGTGAGATCAAAGACGCACAAACATGCTCTGGAGTTATACTTGTTATCATTCAGCCTACAATGACACAAAGTAACACAACCATTTCACAGCGTCACACTTTCTATGCAAATACCACAATGAAGCTTAGCTAGAACACACAGACCTAGCAAAGGTCCAGCAACAGCGTAGCTAGGTACTGATAATAACATTACTACTACTACTAATAACTTTACTACTAATAATAACATTACTACTAATAATAACATTACTGCTAATAATATTAACTTTACTACTAATAATAATAAATTTACTACTGATAATAACATTACTACTACTACTAATAATAACATTACTACTACCACTACTAATAATAACATTACTGCTAATAATAACTTTACTACTAATAATAACATTACTGCTAATAATAACTTTACTACTAATAATAACATTACTACTAATAATAACATTACTGCTAATAATATTAACTTTACTACTACTAATAATAACTTTACTACTGATAATAACATTACTACTACTAATAATAATATTACTACTACTAATAATAACAACTTTACTACTAATAATACTAACAATATAGCAACTACTAACAGTAATTGTTACTGCTACTACTAATAAAAATGAATACTGCTACTAATATTAATATAGTTACCGTTACGTATAGTAGTAACAATCTTACTAAAACTACTGTTCAATAATATTTACTACTTCCAATAATAATAAGATTATTACTAACAATACTACTATTAATAACATTTTACTGCAAATATTAAATACATTATGGCTAACAATACTAGTACTATCAATAATAATACCGTTGTTACTGTTGCTAATAATAATTTACTGCTACTGCACTAATAGTAATAACATTGTTATTACTAACAATACTACAACAAATGACACCAATTTACTGCTAATATTAAAATTGCTACTACTAACAATACTACTACTAACAATAATCCCATTGTTACTGCTACTAATGATAATTTATTGCTACTGCACTAATTGTAATAACATTGTTACTACTACTAATTGTTACTTCTAACAGTACTGCTCCTACTAAATATAATTGTTACTTCTAATATTGTTACTACCAATATTAACAATAGCATTGGTGCTACTAACAATACTACTACTAATACCATTGTTACTGCTACTAACGATAAGTTACTACTATACTAATAACAATAACATTGTTACTACTAATAATAACATTGTTACTATTACTACTACTGACAATAATTCACTATTAATAATAATTATGACTATTACTGTTTTACTACTATTATCCTTGTCTGCTATTATGTTATTGTTGTTGTAATTATTACTATAAATTACTTAATACCACTTTTAGTAGGAGTAACAATATATATTATTATTAGTAGTAGTTACAGTACTACATATATATTACATAATAATATAATCCTACTACTACTAGTAGTATTGGCATTAATAATAGTAATAATAATAGTAGTAATAGTCGTGGTTGCTTAACTGGCTTGCTTTTAGGTTCTTAACCCACAATTCTCAATTAGTACAATTAGAGTAATTAAAGTTACTCTGCTAAATGACTGACTGTAGAAGTGGTGATAAGTGTATTAGTATTGCTTTTATTACTGCTAATAGGCCTCATACTAATAATAAAACCAATCATGTTAGTAATTGGGAATACACTTGGTATATTTATATAACTTTAAAAAATATTAGAATAAACTTCTGTAGTAAAACTATCAATACTGTTCCTACTAAAATAGTAGTAATAGTTAGATTTGCTTCTTCCAGTTCTGGTTTATTGGAGTCTAGTACACTAGACTATACTAGTACAGCTAAAGACCAGGACAGGTGCTGTTAGTGCGATTAGTACTGCACTACAATGCTGCCCTAATAATACTCTACTCCCAAAAACGAGGGGATTAAAAAAGAAGCATTTGTTTTGATTACATTAAACAAGTCGATCAGAAAAGCAAATGAAAAGTCAAAGTTGTTTTAATGCGCAAATGAGATTTAAACTTTAATACAGTGATTGAGCGTTGAGTGATATATTTATGGGGTGAACAAAAGCAGGTCAAACTAGACCAGAGTGCCCCCATATTGTGTTCAGTGGGGTGTATGATCACCCAAGAGTGCCGAAACACCCCGCCAGTGATGGAACATGGACAGGATCAGATCATCCAGCAGTTCTTATCAGATCCTTTTCATATTTATTTTGAAATCTCCCTTATTTTAGTGAGCAGTGAATATAAATAATAATATTAATAATGAACAAGAACAATGATAATAATAAAGATAATGGTAACGACTATTATTATATTTGTACCACTACAGTACTACCGGCACTACAAAAAAAAAAAAAAGACTTTCTATATATTAAAATATTTGTATTTTCACCACTACTATTATAAACAGCATGAATGATCTAAATATAAACAATGAATAACAACAATTATAGCTGTGATGATGATCATAATTAGAAAGATCACTGTAATATAAGCTCAAACAAAACAGAACTGGGCCTGTGCAGGACCCGTCCGTGACCCAGTGTGTTGTCATGGTAACGGGAGCACTATCAGGTGTTTGTTGATACTAACCACCAGTTTAAACACAGGTGCATTCTTGGCCGTGAGTAATACTTTCCCTGGAGAAAGCTTCTGACCAGTAAAAATGAAGGATGTGTGTTTTTTTTTTTTTTAGGCTGAACCTTCTGAAGTTCTTGTGCAGAGAGATGGAGTGCTGATTTTTCAGCGCATGCTTAGCTGTCATATTCCCCGTTCCCTGTATTGTCTGAAGGTACTAGCTGCTGAAAAGGCTTTGTGAGTGAGATGCTGACGCTAAGCTCTTCTCTTGACTGAGCGGTGTTTAAATACGCTCTGGCTGATGTATGACAGGAGCGCTGAGAGGCATCGTGAGCCGGCCAAATTCCTTTAATATTGCCGTTTGGTTCTGCCTCTAAATTAACACTGTGAAGAAGAAACTACAAATTGTTAGGCTTGCTCAAATACTGCTCTGGGGATAGAAACCTGCTTTAAACAGTGCTCTGTTGTGGGAAAAAAAAAGAATATATGCTGTAGAAATAATCTTAGCTCGACTTTTACAAGTTTTAAGCCCTGGAGATTATCCATGAATTGGGCACCACTCCATCACAGGGGGTAACTGCTGCAGTTCCAGGATATCCTTTCCTCCCTCTGTATCACTTTAGAAGTCGTGTCACTGGGTTTGAATTTTGGCCAGCCCTGTTGTGGACCCAGCCGGGGGCACTCTTATGCCTACACCCTGTTCTCTGGGGATGGATGGATACCAGAGCCTGAAAAAGTACACAGTAGAACCTCGGAATCTACTTTCCTCATCGGTAATGTAAAAAGGATGAACCCATTCTGCCCAAACTATTTTTACTTTTACATTTACATCAAGTTAAGTCAAGTCAAATGTATTTTTATAGCGATTTTCATAACGGAGCATTGTCTCAAAGCGGCTTTATAATCTTATATTATCTTAAAACAATCCCATATTGAGCAAGCCTAGGGTGACAGTGGCAAGGAAAAACTCCCTGAAAGTAGAAGGAAGAAACCTTGGGAGGAACCAAGACT
>JAUZST010018442.1:0-33333 GCA_034779995.1 Parotocinclus haroldoi
GTGAGTGAGTGTGTGAGTGAGTGTGTGTGTGAGTGTGTGTGTGAGTGTGTGTGTGAGTGTGTGTGTGATATATATATATAAATAAATAATCACACACACATACACACATTATGCATGTGTGTGTGTATATATATATATATATATATATTTAACATAACTAGATTATTATTAAGTAAAATCATTTGAATAAATATTAAATCGAAGCCGTGTTCTTGTTCTCATTTTTGCTTTGCGTTTAAATCTTCTTCCAATAAAATCTAAACTCTAAACTAAAAGCAGCTGCAGCTCTAACCCTCGGTTCTAGCTAACAGAACACAGCGGGTTTTTGACCTCTCAGAGCAAACACGGGCCGGCTGGACTCCCTCACTCACACTGAAATTGATGTCGAGTCCTCAGAGACCCAGGAACGCAAAAAAGTCTGATGGAATTTCTTTCTTTTTAAAGGATAGAGAGATGAAAAGAACAAATAATGAGGAAATGTAGTACATGTCTAATACAGGATGTTAATTAATACACTTAAATATGCATCATGTTTATAAAACAGAATACTGATACATTCTTATAGTTTAATACAAGTCACTTAAAAGGTAATTTCTGTAAAAAAAAAAAAACCCAACCAATATTTAATATTAATCATAAACATCAAAGCACAAGGTTTCATTGAGTCTTGATTTAGAAATATAAATTCATAAAGCAAGCCTTTATAGTGAGGATCGGAGTTCCAGTACAGACTTAATATTTAATGTTCGCATGAAATCAGGACCTGATCACATGACATTGACATTGTTTATTTTCGACATTAAAAGATATTCGCAGGAAGAAAGGTCTGCACATCAGTCGAACATCTGGAGGAGTGCCTAAATTAAAAAAAACCCCACCAGTTTTTACGGTTGTGCTTGAAACGTGTTCAGAGCCGTCTCCCAGTTCCCTTTGTGCGTTTAGAAAGTCTACGTGCCGCGTGGTTTTAACAACGTTTGCGCGTCTTTGCTCGAACTTTCCCGGCTTCCTGTCGCAGCATCCGGAGCGTGCGGAGGGGCGATTGGACGCGAGCAGGTGCATTAATTCTGCCGCAGAACTTGCCATTTGGGTAATGAAACGTTTACGTTTATTTATTATTTGTTTGGGTTTGATGCTAAAATTCAGCCAGAGTAAAAAATCCGTCTCATCGCTTTCTCTCCATTAGACACGGATCACCTCAGCCAACGCCGGTCTCTAGCTGCGTGGCAGTAAACACACATATTAATCACATGTTTACTCCACACGCTGCTCTTTTCTTTAGTCATTAATCCAAAACCACAAATTAAAATTTGGGTCCTCTGGGATTAAAAAAAAAAAAACAAACAAAAAAAAAAAAAGATAAATAAACAAACACAGAGTTTAACGAACTGAACCAGCACGCCTGAGTGTCGTTAGACACAAACTTTACATTTGAAATGATAAACTTGATGGGAAAATAAAAAAACAACAACAATCTTTTACTTTAAAAGCCATTTGAGGAAACATGAAGACTAAACAGGGGCAGCCGGGGGGCTCGGTGGGGTAGCGCCACCACCTCACAGCCACAAGGTCCCGGGCTCAATCCCATTGTAGAGCGGCCTGGGTCCTCCCCGTGTCTGTGTGGGTTTACTCCGGGTACTCCGGTTTCCTCTCACAGTCCAAAGACATGCACGCTAAGTTAATTGGTGTCTCTAAAGTGGCCCTTAGTGTGTGTGTGTGTGCCCTACGACGGATCGGCCCCATCTAGGGTTGTTCCTGCCCTTGCGCCCAGAGTACCCGGGTGGGCACCGGCTGGCCCGCCACCCTGTGTGGATTAAGTGGAAGATAATGGATGGATGGATATATATAATCCATCTCTTTTTATCACACTGTTTCCATTTCTTCTATTTCTGCCGCCTGAATTAAAAGCGCATGGTTAGTTTGACGTTTAATAAGCGCCAGATTGCGAGTGACTTTCAGAAAGAATAATAATAATAGTCTGGTTATTAATAATAATAAGAATAAGCTGGTTGAGTGGCTTTTCCAATCTGCGTAGTTGAGTATTTCATTGCTTTCTCTAAAACCCTCTGTCTCCTGTAATGCAAAGCGGAATCGTTTTATTCAGTTATGAGAGTTTGCAGAAATGGAGCTTTTAAAGTGTTTCCCTCTTACTGATGTTTGACACGGGTATGTTAAATGGATGAAGAATGATCATGGATGATGGGCTGAATCTTTGTGAGGCGCTAAGCACCTTTTAAAATCCTTCATGGCTCGTCAAAGAGAGGTGTTTTCCTACTGATGGACGATCTGGCAAAGCATCACATTTTCTGGCTTTATTATACTCATTAGACTCAAGTTTGAATGAATACACGTTCCTTGGAAGGATTTCCAGGAACATGTCTCTCTTGTCATTTAACCACAACCGTGAGCAGCTGGAATGCTGTCAATAGAAGGAACGATTTTTGGCAACAAGTTCTCAAGGAGTTGTTTTTGCTCCAAAAGTCCCAAAATTCTGGCATCATGGACTGCATGAAATAGCAAATCAATAATAAGCAGAAATAATAATTCATTCGCGCCTCGGCTATACACACGCGCTGTACGCGATTTGGGAGACGTCCCAAATCAGAGCTTTACCGTGCTCGCTGCACGTCTGTCCCCTGGCGCTTCGGTGTTTTTTGCGATTCATTCGCGCCTTGGCCAGCCGGGGAGTCGGCCTGCCTTATCCCCTTTTTAGCTTTTTATTATTTAGAGCCTTTTCACCCCTTTTTCTCCCTTTTTTATAGTTAATATATATTATTTCCTCATTCGAATTACACGCCGTGGGATTTTGTCTACCCCGCATCTTTGGGTCCTACCACCCCATCATAACACTTTTGCTGTTAAATGAAATGAAATGAAATGAAATAATCAGCTACATGAGACTGATCGGTCGATCAGCACTTTTCCCGGCTCTGTAATCTCCAGATTGATCTGATTTCTTTAGTCTCGCCATAGTTGCGGAGGGGACTGCATTTGGGTGGTGTAAACCATTCCTTGTTACTAAAATTAGTGTCATGGCAGCAGTGTACGTGTTTCCTGACCACATTTCATGCTTGGGTATTATTTTTATTATTTGTAATTGTTTCTTTCTTTAGTCAGATCTGCTTCTTTTCCCTTAAACAGGGAAATGATGGAGCGTTTTTTAAATCGTTCCCATGAATGCCAGAGCTCTACTGTAACCTGAGAAATGCCGACCGTTCAAGGGAACAATGATATTTTCTCCTCAGCTAATGAACTCTGGAAAGTTCCATCCCCATGTTCATTATAGCAGCGTGAGCTCTGATTAAGGGTTTACTCGTTTACACGCGGTGCAAGCAGTTATTAACTCGCGCCCCCTACCCGTCTCGTTTTTTTTTTTTAACGCACTCTGCTCGAGTGCCCCCCTCAGTTCATCACGCTCTCATTTCTTTCCCTCTGCGTCGTTGTGTTCGCTCAGAGCTCCTGTTGGATTCTGTGTGGCTTGTGCAATTCTCTCTGCAATTATCATCAGGCGTTTGAGCGCTGCGCTGTCAGGTTGACTTGACCAAAGCAGCTTATTTTTTTTTTTCTTTTTTATTCCACTTCGTCCCATGTGGACTGATTGAGATTGCCCGCAGTTGTGGTCTAACCAGTTATTTATTGTTGATGCCTTTTAGTCGAGAGAATGCTAAACGATGTTACATCCTGCAGCAAAACACGAGATGTTAATTCAAGCTGGTGATTTTCTAACGACGTATTCGAAAGTGGGTGTCATGGTATTCAAATCTCTACCCTCTTATTGTCATAGCAAGACATTTGAAATAATAAAATAAGCTATAATAAAAGGCTTATCTTAACCTCTAAACCTAACATCACATTTTATCTATATTAAATACTGAACGTTTACTAAAACATAACCTACATTAAAGTGACTAAAGTTTACTCTTAATTACAGCATACTCTTCTGTGCCAAAGTCTATTATGGCCACTATAAGATTAGTCTTTGATTCACTTTTCTGTCAGCAGGTGTCCCCAGGGTTCACTTTTGCCAGTTTTCTGTCATTCAGACGTGAATTAGATGTATATAAGACAGGTTTTCCCCTATTATCATTCGACAGGACGTCGTTTGGATGGACGTTTAACGGCACGTGCCTGTACCTGAATGATCTGCATTCATTAAATAATCATGAAATGTAATTAATTCTTAGAAAATGCATAAATTAAATGAATATATTCCCACATTTTGCATTTCCATATTTCATTTATTGCGCATTTTTAAAGGTTAACGCCAGCGTTAATTGTTAACACCTGTTAATGTTGTACCATATAACAGAGGAGGAATAACGCTCATTTATTCGTGTCAATCATTTATATCCTATTAAACTAGCAAATAATATGGTTGTTTTACTCTATTTTGTGTTATATTTCGTAATGGTTGTATTATTAGTAGTAACACTGTAATAACAATAATAATAAGCATTTCGACTAGCAGCTCTGGGATTTGCTCATCAAGCCAAATTTCCCATTACCTAGATCTGCTAGAACTTTCCTTTCTCAGAGATGCAGTTATAAGGAAGAACAATAACGCTGCAACAAGGCCGACGCGATAACAAAGAGGAGAACGTGCGTAGCGAGACAATGTGACAGCGGGCTCCAGATCGATCGCATTGTTTGTGTCCAAGCCTCGGGGCTGAGGATCTCCACCCCATTCCAATGCTTTGTCTCTCTGCAGGAGGTCTTTCAAAAAAAGAGAGAGGATTTTCAGAAGCATGGAACAGGATGAGCTCTAAAAGACTAGACTTAAAAAAAGATTGTGATATTAATAAAAGACATTGTAAGAAGGTTTATATAAATATATTGCCTTTTAAATACATGGTTTCATTTAATAATTTTTTTTTTGGCTCAGTCTTTATCCATTTTTGGAAGCGAATGCATTGTTTGGTGTGGCCCAAATTCACGTCATTTTCACAAGTGGTATTGAAAACGAGGTTTTCAGTCAAGTCAACCTAAGTCAGATGTCTCAAGTGTCTCAAAGCAGCTTTGCAGTTGAAAATTATCTTCAAATATCTAAGGCTAATCCCAAACTGAGCAAGCCTAGGGCAACAGTGGAAAGGAAAATCCCCAAACGTTATCGGAAAGAAACTCAGACTCAAAAATGGAGCCATTCTCCTTGGGTGGCTTAGATTATAAATGTAAGAATGAAACTAATTTATCTAGTCAAATAAGTCTGTAATAATATAGAATAATTCAGGAAACAGAAACTAAGTAGATGTTAACAGATAAATACGACGTTTATAGGAAAGAAGGACGCAAACGAGATAAACGGCCATGTCTGACTAAGACTTGAGAATAGGATTAGGGTGAGAGAAATTGGGTGGGAACCAAAAACGGGTGGACACAGCTGAACACAAGAAGTGTCTAGTACTACGGACTCCCATTTTGATAGTTTACCTGTTCACGTGATCCATTGCTCTTTCAGAAAATCGGATTTAGGCACTTTGTCTGCTGTGTGGGACTGCGTGGGCCCGTGGACTGTCGTAGCCTGGCGGTTAAGATACTGGATACCCTGGATCTGATGGTTCTGTGTTCAGATCCCACCTCTGCCAAGCTGCCACAGTTGGGTCCTTAAGCAAGACCTTTAATCCATAATTGCTTGGATTGTAATCCTAACTGGTTTATCTCAACATATCATGAGGTCACTGATTGTCCTCTAATGGAAATGACTTTGTTTTACTTTGGTTAACTCATTATATTTCACTTAGGACCCCCTGTTTTTTAGAAATGCTTGTAGCTACAGGTCGATCTTCTAGGACGGTTTGCTGACCTGGTCATAGTGAAGCTGTAATGTATGCTGGAAACGAGGCATGATAGCAAGTTCAATTTATATTCACGGAGCAGCAGAAGGCGCTGGTCCTCCATATTTTCCATTACCTGTCTCCAAAAGTCCAATTAAGTTCGCAGAACTGAGGTTCCTTGTTTAAATTTAATGCTGTATAAATCAGTCTGGGTGGTGAGATTAAAGTTACTTCAGATCTCAGCGCAGATCAATACATTGATGAGCTTGTCTGACAGGTCCATCAGCTGCACTGAAAAAATAGGAAAGGATTTCAGAATGGCCAAACATCAGCTTGACGAGTCTGTTAAGGAGCCATTACGTCTAACTTTAAGCTAACTCGAGTACATACAAAGCTTCTTAGCGCCCAGCAGAGTCCAAGTCTGCTACGATTTCCGCGCCCCCCTCCTGAGCGATTGACTGTAGGTTAACAGTGAACAGTGGCAGCTTGGCAGAGGTGGGATTTAAAGTCTAGTACTTTAACCCCTCGACTACCCCAGTCCTACAGTTCAGTTAATGAGAAATCAATGTGTTAGCCATGTTATTCAAGAATTAATTATTAAAATGGTCATTCTTTTGGATCGACGCCTTTAGTTGCCTAGCTGTTACCCTGGATTCCTGTGTGACCTCCTAGACTTTGATTTGGTTAGTTCATGGAGTAATCATTGTTGGTCGGTCTTGGATTTTCTCCATGTGTAAGCAGTCTGTCTCACTGTGCATTGGTGAAGCACAAATCTTTAGAGACGGTTTTTGCACCCTTTTCCGACCAACTCTTTTTCTGAGGTAATAAGAAATCTCCCTTTTTTCGTTGTGCCATGATACATTTCCACAAATTAGTGGTGAAGGCCAGACCAGGAGTACATTTTACATTTTACAGATCAAATGTTTATCTTAATTTATATGCACAGAAAAACAGAGCTAAACGACCATTTGCTTATCCTTGGTCAGACAAGACTGAAAATGGCAATCTGTTTCAATCTGAAAAACAAAATCTCGCCACAAACTAACTGAGATATTTTCAAGATCGGTAAAAACGAGAATTCGGATTGATTTTTTCTTTTCAGTGATCTGGATGTCTTTTTTTTTCGCCTGGTAAAGGAACAAAAATACCGACTTTGCAACAAAATGAATTCACCGTTGAATTCACGTCTCTGCACACGTAAATTTTAATGTATTTGTTCATTGTTTGCAGCGATGTCAAGTGCAAAATAAAGAAGGGTTAAAAGTTCCCGATAATGGCTAATCGAGTGTGTTCTAGCGTTCGTACTGAAGCGCAGTGTTTTTGTGTGCTACAGATGGGACTCCCTACACATGGTGGGTCGGCAGAGGTAATGAGAAGCACTTCTACTGGGGCGGCTCCGGGCCTGGCATCCAGAAATGCGCCTGTGGTATCGAGCGAAACTGCACCGACCCTAAATACCACTGCAACTGTGACGCCGATCATAAACAGTGGTGAGCACATTTTGTTCGAGTCACCTTTGTTCATTCAAAATGGTGTGAGCCCACTGGACGTACCTGCATGCTTAGTAACCGAGATCAGATCCGGTACGTGGAACCTCTGGCGAGTTGAGACCGGGATTTCCAAACGGGGCCTGAGCAGTTCAGCCATGTCTCTCTGATCTGTTCTGTTCTGTTTGTCGCTTTTGTCCTGAAGCAGTCAGTGTGCTGAATTGTCCTCGCATGGCCTGTTAAAGGTGAAACAGAAAATGTGGAAGTGATGTTGACAGATAATCTTGTATGCCCCCATGGCTTCATCTCTGGGACTGACATTATTATTAATAATAAAACCCCAAACACAGCAGGCAAAGCCCTTCAGCTAATGGAAATGTCAGGGCTCGGTTGTTGTTTCCTACACAGTCAGTCCACAGCTTGAGCATTCAGATTGTCAGAACGGCGTCAAAGGAGCAAAACATCACAGCATCCAACTTAATCTCCTGCCGCGTTCAGTACATAATAATGGCTGCTCCACTTATTAACCATTTTAGTCTTCCGAGCTATATAATAATAAGGTATTAAAAGACCAAATATGTCTCAACTTAATCACACAGACCCAGCCCCCACCGCAAGGAGCACTTAGACATCCAGAAAATCCACAGGAACACCAGAAATGTAACTTCTAACAGTTGAACACAAGCCTAACTTACAAAGAACTGTGGTTTCCAAGCGCTTAAGGTACTGGACTACAACCAGGAAGGTCCGGGGCTTTTTCATGCTGCCGCTGTTGGGTCCTTGAACGGGATCCTCAATGGCTTGGATTCTAAGATGATTGTTTTAAGTCGCTCTGGATATGGGCTTCTCCTAAATGACTTGAATGTAAATGTACAAAGAAATGCTTTTTGGCTAAATACTCTTCGGTTCAAATCCTTTCTCTGTTCAGTTGAGCTTTCAGTTGGGGTTGTGATTGGTTCTTTGCTTTCATTTCTTAAAGGCCAGCATGGTTTCACCAGCAGTGACTCACTGGTAGAGCCCTCGTTTTCTGTCCCAAACCAACCTGGTGCGAATTATAAGTACGGCTGGGCAAGGTTTCTCTTGCTGTTACGATTAAGTTCGAAGTTTACATGTATGCTTTTATGGCACCAAAAGCTTGGTTTTCCAAACATGTGCTGCCTTGCCACAGGTTCCCAAGTCTCACTGTCTGGGTGTATCTGCGTCTGATTAATAGAGCATGTTCAGATGACAAAGAAACGATCTTACTAAAATTGCATTGAATTCTGTTTCAATATTGTAGCATTTATGGTGAATCAGAATCTAGAGAGCATTTTTCCTTAGATCGTTAGTCCCTCAATCAGGTAGCCATTCGAAACACTCGAGGATCAGGCACATGAAAGTGGTTCGAACGGGTAAACGGGTATTTTGAGACCGATTTATGACACATTCTTCATGGAGCCGTGTGATCTTATGTGCGCTCTGTTAGGGCTATGCAAATGTTTATATGCCAACATGGCACGATTAGCTCTGGAAATAAAACTGGGCCATCTGTGCCCCACTTTAACACAGCTACTGTGGTTTTGGGGACATCTTCATTGGCGACAACTTCAAAAACAAGCACCTCCAACTCAGACATCTTGATTGACCTTAGATATCTTTAACATTCTTAATATTTGGCTCAAAATGGACACGTGTGAGACCTGAGATACACATGGGCTGGGCTCTAGGGGTGCACGTGTGGGTGCCTGGGTAGAGGAGTCCATGATGCTGGACAGGACTGCCATGGGTATTTCAATTTTCTGATATTTTTGAATGCTTGGTTTTCTTTGTCTTTATGTGCCCCTATGAGTGATCGATAGGGGTTAGGTACCAAGTGTTTGCTTCAATATAATCAATAAAAATAGGAATTCTTTATTACATTTCTTACATATATTTAGGGCTTCGAGTCAAACACCCATCAGGGGACGCATGGCAAAGGCAGCATTTGAAATCACAACCTTCTGATCTTTAAGCTATCGTCAACACCAATTCTCAAAGTCTCAACAGTATGATATTTTAAGTCCAAGTTTTTAGTTGTATGGCTCTTCTGAAGTGATGTTGTGTAAGTGGGGCATCAAATATTTATAGAGAATCAGCATCTAAAGCGGAATGTGATCTACTGGTGCATTTTGGATTATGGAAACTACAGCAGTAATTGCCATAAAGCAGAGGGCTCCCATGTTTGGAACACGTTTGTTGCTACAGAGACTGGATTTGTAATTGGATACAAATTACATCAGACCAGTCTAAACAGGCCAAGCCGAAAATTGCAAAAAGTACACTTTTTGTGGCCCGGACAACAAACTGCAGGGAAAAAAATACACTAGTGAGTCCTGTGCCACTGCTCACTGATGAGGGGAAAACGTTTCTTCTTGAACAATTGGTCGTTCGTTTGTAATCTTCTGTAGTGCAACAGTCCAGATTCAAACCTTATAGTGGATATGTGGTCTCACATTGAACGCAAACTGGGAAACACAACCGTTCCTTAACAGTATTACTGTTAAAAACTGATTTTTTTTTGCAATTTTGGGTTTGGCCATATATGATGTACTTGCTCTTTACTTAACATCAACTTCAAGCGTACTTTTCAAAGATCAGTCAATAAAAGTAGAAAAGAAACCTGTACCGTTGCTCATATGCATGGAATTCCCAGTTCATCGTGTATGACTGTAAGGGAAAAGATGATGATGCATTCTATTAAAGCATCTTCTTCATTGTAGGCGAGAGGACTCTGGGCTTTTGGTCTACAAAGATCACCTGCCTGTAAGCCAGGTCGCTGTGGGGGACACAAATCGACAAGGATCAGAGGCCAGGCTCACTGTGGGACCTCTGCTGTGTAATGGAGACCGTGAGTTCATTTCTCTTCCTTATAATAAAGTCCCTGGATCATTATTACCGCTTTGGCTGTGCCTCATTATTGCCTCAATCAGCTGTATGGAATACTGAATATGGACGCCTTCGTCCCTGCACTGGGCCTCAGACCGGCCATGTTACTTTAATGAGGCAACTTCCCCTGCAGCAGTGATGTGAACACTTTATGGCTATTGTGTTGTATAAATAAACACCGGTCGTTATTCGGGAATGGTTTATATTCCAGTTTCCCTTAGAACAGCATGAAAACATCACTAGATCTTCCAAGGACTGTTTTTTGAACTTAATTGGTAATGGAATTCTCTGTAATGGAATTTTACTGGTGGATAATTACACCTTAATTAATTAGCAATAACATATTGTCAACGACTGGACCCAGAATGTTGACACTGAATATGGATTCAGGCCATAATCCTGTTTTTTGCTGATCTTCATATGGTAACTTATCTTGTCCTCCACAGAAACAGTCCCGATCAAACTCGTTGGACTGTAGGAGGGTCAATTTGGCATCCTGATAAAGTTGGCAGATACCCCTGTTACCCATGTGTAAGGGGAGATCACACTTAATTCCTGCCACTGTATCCTATGGAAGCTGGGTTTTGTTCTATTTTTTAATACCGGTTAATCATTTTCTGTATATTTTATGATTGTGTTTAATAAAGAAACAGAAATAATTATACGTGATACGAATCGTCAATCGAATACCTAAGCTAAGACTTACATACCACTAAGACACACACACACACACACACACACACACACCCCTATTTATTGTGGCAGGTGAACAATGGAGAAAAGCAAAAATGGAGCAAAGATTTTGCTTTATTACTTTGTTCAGCCTCAGGCACATCTCTCCAGTCTCTCCCGTCTATCGTCTGTTTACATATAAAATTGGAACAAAAATGATTATAAAAATCCCACTTAATTGCTGTGCCAGGATATTTTCCCTTTTGTTTTTACCTCTGCATGTTTTTATTTTACTACTTGCATTTAGTGTTAGCATTTTTATAATAATTAAAATGTATCTGGCATGAGCAGAAAAAGTACTGGACCCCTGTCTAACACATTTGGACCCAGCTTGGCAGTGCTGGGACTTCTGGGTCAATTACCCGGTAACTATTTTAACTACTGTGCCACCACTGTCCCCAAAGTAATTAGATTGGTTTTGATTTATGCAAAGGTTTGGGCACCCCTGTTCAAATTATGTTAGTATTCCAAATTAAAAAAAATAAACATGGGAATTTACATGTGATCTAGAAATATTTCCCTGTCGGTTTTATTTAACTATTTTAATGTTCTGAGACATTAAAAACCCTCGTGGATCATCGGGAAATGTTCCCAAACATTTAGGACCCTATGATTTCCGCGAGGTGGAGAATATAGACGGAATTAAGGATTTAAAAAACGGAAGCTGGAAATGAGCAGATCATGTACAGAGCAAAAAAAAAAAAAAAAAAGAAAAGGGGCATCTCTAGTTTTAGTTACAAAATTCGGGCCGCTGCAATGGTTTTATGACTTAAGGGCATTACTGGGGACTTTTGGTTTGTTTAATTCCAACTAAAGTTACATATTGCACTTTTATTCATCGTTACCAAATGTTCCAACCTAAATCGTTTCTTTTTAAAAAAAATTTACAGCCCTCGTTGCCATCACTCGATGTTCCTACATTTATAATAGGAGCAGTTTCATTAAACACAAAAGTGCGCAGCTGTTATTATTTGCTTATTTGTATTTTTATGGTAAAGAATCTAAAAATCATAAGGGTGAGAAAAAAATCCGATCAAACATTTTAATGGGTAAAAATCAGAGTTCATAGGGCTATAAACATTATACCTACCAGTTTGTTACATTATTAAAATGTTTTTTACAGAAATATGCAATAATAATAAATCTCCAGTTGGCATTTCAGTGGTGGTGATCAAATTTTGATAAAACTCTAATTGACGTTGGGTTATTTTAGGGATTGAACATATTTCAGATTATTTACATTGATGTCGTTTAGCAGACGCTAATCCAGAGCGACTTACAATGAATACAGTCTTACAATCCAAGCATTTGTGGGTTAAGGACCTTGCTCAGGGACATATTTAGGCCGGAGACTTTAAGCGCCGCTTAACATACAGATCATTTTCGGGTGTTTCACAAGGTCGCGTATCGGAGATGTGAAACCGTTAAGGAAATATCAGTGTTGAATTATTAATGGCGCAAACTTTATTAACCTTAATGATAATGTATATACGACTTCTATACATAAACCCCAAACCAAGCCATGTATCCTTATTAATATTTATCCTTTTCACTTTTGGCTAATTATGAACTGTTTGTTCAGATCCACTGACCTTTGCGATAATGTAGACTTGATGAGGAGCTTCTGTAGAAGTTGCGAAAGTAAGAACCACAAATGATGTGCTTGACCTTTCAGAGAATATGAAAGGAGCGGCGAACATTGACTTGTCATTAACGGAGGCCACATTCTCCCCGTGTACCATTTCCTCTAAAGTGCAGATCTTTTATATCCCCTGAGGTAATCATACGTTTTGTTTTCCTCTGGGTCTTAAATGCCATTGATGCTGTGTGTAAGCAAACAAGCAAGATTTTACAATTCTTTAACAAACACGTAGACGGTCTTAATTGCGAGTGACCTTGCGATGAGAATTCGCCCTTAATACTCTTTCACATTGTAAATGTATTCGGCAAATAATGATTGCTTTGTAAATCGTATTTACGTAGTCGAGAGTTCGTACGTTGTTTGTCAGTCAAAACTGAAAACTCACTTGGATTTTATCTTTGTGGCGAGGAGACCTTTGACGCCAGGCTTTTTTCAGGTTGCGGTACTGAAAGGAAAGCTAAACAGCAGACTAAAAACAGCTAGTTTTCATTTATAGTGATTATGTTCTAATAATTATGGTCTGTTTTTACATTATGCACTTTGCAGGTAGCTATTGGAACGCGGCTTCCTTCACCAGACCGTCCTCGTATCTTCACTTCTCCACCTTCCAGGGGGAAACGAGCGCAGATATTTCTTTTTACTTCAAGACGTCTGCAGCTTATGGAGTTTTCCTGGAGAACCTCGGAAATACTGATTTCATCCGCCTGGAGCTGAAGTGTGAGTTTTCATCACAAGGCCATTTATTTTCTTCTCAACCTAATTGGAAATAGAACAAAGTCCCAACACGGATGATACCGATTGAAATGAAAAAAAGCTTGGTTGTTAGGGTAAATGAGGTTCGTTTGGGCACTGCTATGATACGGAGTCAAAAATGTACATAATGCACGTCACAAGCAGCAAATCCACCGTGAAGGTGATGCGCGTCATTTTGTTTCGTCCAAAATGTAGTTAACGTTTCGTATGAATCACAATTTTAAAACCAATTCCAGTGGAGTTTTGGAAGCATACGTGCACAGGGTGAGTCAAAAGTCACAGGGTACGTCCCGTGCTGGTTTGCTGGTGGGTGGCGGTTCTTCAGACGATCACTACGCTTCTTGTTTTTCACAGTCCCGCTTTCTCTGAACATGGCTATGAGGGGTGTCACAGTGCTGTGTGAAATTGGTGATCTTGTTCGAGTTGTTGAAGTCTGTTGCTATGATACGGCAGCTGCGTTCCCTGGACATCAAAATCATCAATTCCATCTGCGACAACAAATGTTTTCAACTTTCTGTGTCGATAACTTTCGAACCACTTGAGATAAATTTGAGACAAATCTGATTTCTGAGACAATTCTAGTTTTCCGCCTTCGCATTGGAAAAAAACTTGCCCTTGATCCAATTTGGCGGCTCTCAAGATGGCAGCCATGTTTCGGACATAACCTAAAAGACACCATTACTTATTCAGATATGTTATTTCCCCATGTTATTTTTTTTCTGTGGCTTTTGACTCACCCTGTAGTCCCTCAACTGATTTTCATTCCAATTGTTATGAGCTTTATTTCATATCTCGGCCTTTTCTCCAAGTGCTGTTTCTGTAGAAGTGCTTAGAAGTTTTTTGAATGTTAAAGGGTTAACTTGGCATCCCGATGCAGCTGCTAGATCCTGAGTGTTTAACAGGGGTTGGTTATTTAAGCCCGCCCATATCCTCATTGTGCAGCTTGGCCGTCCAGTTCCACACCATATTCTTGTGTGTTTGCCTCTGGATGTTTGTCCATCGCAGTGGGAGTTTGACCTGAGCCTCACCGCATCGTCTCTTTAAAGTTGGATATTTACAGCTTGTGTGAATCCTTCTTCAATGATGAGTAATCCGGAGCAGCTGCAGCTCTGCTCTTGAGATTAAGGGTGTTTCAGGCCAAGGGGTGTGTGTGTGTGTGTGTGTGTGTGGTTGTCTTCTCTGGAGTCAGGCGGTTAGATGTGCAATTGAAGCTCTCCAGTGTTCTCCAGTTCTTTATTAGAACTCATTGATTTCTGTCTTCGCTCCAGGTTCTACTGTTACTGTCCTTTTAAAAAATACACTCCAAGTTTGAAATAAAGCCCGTTCGAGTGCAGAAAGTTCACAGAGCGATTTCTTGTGAGGCTGATTCGAGCCTGAGAAGCAAACGCGAACGTTTACTCTGAAAAAAATAAAAATAAAAAAAAAGCTGTTGACGCTAATCGAAAGGGTTACAAAACCATCTCTAAAGAATGTGGACTCCAACAATGTACAAGCAGGAAATTCAAAACCGTTGTTACCATATACAAGGAGTGGGCAAACAACTAAGTCCACTCCAAGAGCAAAGCTATGTAATCGTCCATGAGATCACAAAAGGAGCGCAGGGTAACCTCTAAGCAATTAAAGGTCTCCCCTATTGGCTAATCTCAATTATCAGAGAACACTGAACAACAATGGTTTGCACGGCAGTGTTGCAGGTCTGCATGTTCTCCCCGTGTCTGCATGGGTTCACTCCGGGTACTCCGGTGTCCTTTTACAGTTCAAAGACGTGTCAGTGAGGTAAACTGGAGATGCTAAATTACCTGTGTCTGTGTTTGATAACGAACGAACAAACATTCCAAATTTACTTTGAGCGTACTGGCTCCTCCTCTGGTCTGGGAAACGAGCAGAGGACACTGCCGATGAAAAATGTGTAAATGATAAAGAAAGTTTTGTTCGGCCAAGGTTTCTAGCCTTGCTAAATATTAAGGAAACATTACATTTTGTTCCAATTGAACATTTTCTGTGTTTTATGTTTCTCTGTAGTGTATTATAATGCAGACTGGGAAGATAGCCGACAGATATATCTTAATTTTATTCTGCTCTCCCACACACTTTCATAAATAGTGACTCTGTACCATAAGCACCTACTGATTTATTCCGAGCTATTGTTCTGACATTTAGCATAAATAATGTCCCTGCCATATTCAGCTATAAAACAGATTTATACCAGATTCAGCATTTATGCTGCTTTCCTAACGGCCTGCTGCTTTTTGTATGGATTTGTATATTACAGCTAGAATAATTCTCCATTTTTCCCGACATTACATGCCTACTGTGTTGATTGTGTCGTTTATAAAGTCTTACATGTGGCTTGTGTTTCCTATCGCTTTGTTTCCCAGACGATCAAGGGCCTTTACAAAAGCTTGGGTGCCTGCTGAAATTGTTTATTGAAGACAGTAGAAGTTGGACAGCAAACAAACATTGTGCATATAATAGCATTTCATGTTTGTTTTTTTTTCCCTGCGCACTTTATTGGAGCATCGGCAAATCAGTTGTAAACCACGAGTGAAATGCATTCTAGTGTAAGGGGATTGGCCAACGAAGTGCAGTGTGATGTCAAACCATTGGGACTGCATAGGGACTGCGGTGAACCTGATGGTCCTGATGGTCCAGGGTTCAAATCCCATGGCTAAATGCCGTAAATGGAAATGGAGAACCAAGGAGTTAGGCTTATGGAAAGTCGGATGGCTGTTCCAAAACTGAACCAAAGAGGATGGAATAACAAAGGAAAGAGTGTTAAGGACAAAATGCCATGAATAAAGCTTGAGATTTGGGAGTGACACAATACTAGGGACTCTACTTTCTGCATGCTAGGCAGAAAGAATCTGAGGAATAATAAGAATGATGAAGAATAAACGCAGCTAAGGGAGAAGCTGAAAGTGAGACAATGTGCCTTGTAAGAACCTTAGAAGATGTGTTCAAGACAAAGACAGAGTCACACTGTGACGGAATGGAAACGCCAGTTTAAATGCTGCTCCCTGACGAGAGGAAATCAGAATCAGGCACCATCAGTTAAAAAGACCTTAGGGTCAGGATGTGTGGCTTTCTTGGCTCAATAACTTCTTCTATTGAAAGAAAATTAGAATGTAATTAGACTGTCTCACACCCTCACACACCTCTTGATCTTTTCATCCTGTCTCCTTATACCCTTTTGTGTATTAAAGGAATCACCAGCATCCTTTCTTAACATCTCACCTCTTTGAGCAGCATTATCTGCCCATCACCCCTCTTTCGTCTCTGTCCACTGGGTCCCTCTCTTCCTACCTTCCCAAGACCTCCTCTTAACCCCCGTCAACCCTATATATATACTTAGATCAGAGTCGACACAGCTGTACCCAAACATGATCCTCTCTATGTGCAAATAAACTCCTGTGCTGAAGTTCCCGACTCCTGACTCCTAAGAAGCCAAATTTCCAACCCTGTCGTTCTGATAACCGTCCTGGCCTGCTTACATCCAGCTTCCATGTGTTAGTACTCCTCCGATTGAAAAGTGTCTGAACAGGCGTAAGGATACGCAGGAGTGCGGGAAAATAGTGCCCAAGAAACCGAGTTGTTACTGCTAATCGAGAGGTTTATAAGTTCATGTCCCAGCTCCTCTAAGTGAACACTGCCATTAGCGTGGCCTAACTGGGATGATCGATTGCTTGTACGTATTACTGAACATGTTAAGTCTTTTCATTGCCAATTACAGTGTTTATGCTTGTCAGTGGAGGCTTCCTGTGGGTGTTTGCATAAACAGTGGTACAGAATGGGAAATTAGACGGATGACGTAGACATTTGTCATTCTCTATGGTTGTCCTTGTGTGTGGGCACATAGAGGTTGTTGGAGTGCCTGCAGGTCTCAGCAGGGACGTCCATTCATCCACTGTCCTGAATGAGAGTTTGACGCTTAGCGTAGGTGCAGGAAATCCAATTACGAGGGATCAGAGCAATGAGACTAGATTGGCGAGAACATCCATTCCACGCCAAAGCCGCCACCTCCTGCAGCTGTCTCTTTACCACCCACTAACATGCTGGGGAAAAGCCTGGCATGGCAACTAGAATTCGTTTTACTAACAGTCGTAGCGGTTTTATATCATTTGGACAAATATGTTCATTCGCATAAAAAAAAGGTCATTTCTGTAAACGAGTTTCTACGTTTTCATTGTACTGTATCTACAGGACAGTTTTTTTTTTTGCATTTGTTTGCCTTTGTCCACTGACAATGATATGCTACTTGGCTGCCCTCTGACCCTTTTCCCCATCCATAGCTCGATGCTTAATTACTGCTGACTGTCCTCTATTTAAACCTTCCTTGTTCTTTTCTTACTTGTCGAGTCTCGTAATCATTCACTCCGTCACTTTATTTCTTGGTTCTAGTTCTATTTCTTTGCCTTCAGTCTTAAACGATGGCTGCCGTGACGTTTTTAAATCGAACTGTTTGTTTGTATGAATAAAAAAAAAAAGTTATTTTCTTCTTGTTCAAGGTCTTGTTCCTTGTACACCAGCTCCTAACAGGGCTTTAGTTAGACCTGGTTCATGGGGCAAAGGGGATAAAGACAGGGGTTTTTCTCTGGTTTGGTTCGGGTAAGGGCATGTGTTAAGTGCTTTCAATGTAAATGTTAATGTATTTTATTGAAACGTGCTCTCAGTAGAGGTTGTGATGGCTTTGGCTGGTGTGCCATTAGACCGCTGAAGCATTTTGTTCTTTGATCTGATTTTTCATTTAACCTTAGGCCCGAATTAAAAGACAGTCTGGTGTCGAACAGTCGTTTGAACTTGAGAGGACGTCTGCGTACGAGATGTCAAAATAATATAAAAATAAGGCTGAAGGGCAAGGATTTATAGAAGAGTGATCATGAACTGCATGGCTCCGAACAGAAGATGTACAACCGCCAGGTGTTTTGCACGGCCCCTGTGGCATTCTCCTGCTAAATCGTGCCATGCGAACGACAGGGTTGGCATTTAAAACGTGGCAGAATAATAACGGATTTAGAGCAGAAAGACTGAAAGGGGGAACAAATATGCACATGTACTTGATATAGTTACTGACCCTAGCTCGTCTGTTACTATATACTGGCACTATTTGACAGACTTTACCAAAATGTTCCACTCATAAGGGGCCACCTGTTGATATTTAGGCAGGGAGCGTTGGAGTCAGGTGGGGGATGGTTGCAGCTTTTCACCCTAAAAGTTCTGGTCTGTTAAAACGACACTGCCTTTCGAACTCAAACATCATTGATCATTAATCTTAGTGCCAGTAAGATTTGTATTTACAAAATGTCCAGTTTGCAAATGTAGTATAAGATGTTATTGTGGAAAACAAGTTTGTATTAGGCGACGCCGCTTATTTCACCCGCTGGATGGATGTGAGAAGGGTACAGCTAAAGTTAACCGGTAAAATGAAGATGGATAGAATGATTAAATTTGGATCAAACCTGTTTCTATTACGTTTTCCTCTCTCTCAGATTTAGAACACGACTCCGCTTAAGTCTATCAAACTATTTCAATCACAGAGCAGCTTTACATTTGTAACGGCAGGCTTTCCATTTAATTCATAATGGCCGTGACCAGACACAAACAGCAGTGCAAACAATTACTCTGGAACAAGAAAAGCAATTACCAGAAGGTTCCTGCAGCACTTTCCATCCTGACTCTGTTCAGTTCAAGCTTTGTTTAACTGCTATTCACTAACGGTAATAGTAATAGCTGGGTCAAATCTGCAGGGTCAAATTAAAACCAAAACATAACTGCCAAACATAAGTGTACAATCTTTAACCATCTGGCATGCGAGGCACTCAGGTTAGGCATAAAGGAACTGTTTTTAAACATGAAACGTGAAAGTTAGGAAATAAGAATGAGGAAATGTACTTTGAACCGTGACGCTGGAGAGAATGCTTTTGAGAGAATCTGGATGAAGAACAAACGACTGGATCTGCGATCAAATTAAAACCTTCCGCTCGAAGGCCAGGTAACCAAACTGAAGCTCTCTTATTTCGGACATATCATAAAAAGAACCAATTTGTTGGAAAAGGCATTTGTGAACGGATCAACGCGAGGAGGAAGGCCAGCAATAACAGAGGACTGATAGCCTGCAGCCTCTTATGGTCTCTGGGAGCCTGAATGGACTTGATTCGGTAATAATTACATGTAATTACGAAGCATTATCGTTTATTCTAATGGTATACATTTATTTTTTACTTGTGGAGAATTAAAGCCAAGGCCAATTTTGAAATCTCCAGACCAAAGTTTCTAAGCATCCACTGTATCAGCAACTGCACTGCCGTTTGAAAGTTTGTGAAACCTTTTACTTTTTGCCTAACATCTGCACAAACATGACCTGATAAAGAAAACCCGATAAACTTTAACTGGAACTGAACATTTCTAGTAACCAGTTGATCAGACACACTGTGTATGGACGGAAATCATGACCATTATTCTTTTCTCCGGGAGTGGCCGACCAGAAAAGATCAAAATATCAATGCCCAATAGTCCGCAAGGTCACAACGGAAGCTGGTGCAACTTAAGTCCTTAACTTGATTTGTATCAAGAGAATCAGCACAAACACAGGTTGTATTGGAAAAGCCCAGTCAAAGTACTGAGCCCTTGTTCTAGGAGTTCCAGGACTCCCCAGGTCTGAATCCTAATGAGCATCTGTGGGATGTCCAGGAACAACATGTCCAGTCTTGTGGTAGTAAATCTAAATGCAGTCTGAATCTCAATACTAGAGCCATAAAGACGGGCTTGTATGCATGTCTCGTTCTGTCTAGCGCCAAATGTGGTTTCCTTCTCCTTCGACGTGGGAAATGGACCAGTGGAGCTAAACGTCCAGTCGCCAAGACCTCTAAATGATGACCAGTGGCACAAAGTCAGCGCCGAGAGGAACGTCAAAGAGGCTGTGCTTGAACTGGACCAGCGCTATCGACAGATTCAACCCGCGCCTGCACAGGGACACACACGTCTAGAGCTCTATAGCCAGCTCTATGTGGGTAAGATGGAATACACCCACACCGAGCTTTACAGCAAGCCTACTGCACAGATGTACTTTGAGGATTTTATGCAGTGCGACAGTTGCGAGTTTACAGGGTGAGTCAAACGTCCAAGGAGAAAATGTTACATCTGAATACCCCAGCAAGTGGCTGCCATCTTGAAATCCACCATATTGGATCAAGGGCAAGGTTTTCAAATGGGAAGGTGGTCTTGTAGCATATCAAAGTTTTGCGAGATCTCTTGTGGTTCAAAGTTATCAACACACAAAGTTCAGAACTTTCGCCGTTCATCACAGGTAACTGAAGATGGAATTGACGATTCCGATGTCGGGGAAACGCAGCTGCCGTATCATAGCAACAGACTTCAAAAACCAAGACCCAGAAAGATCACCAATTTCACACAGTACTGGTGCACCACTCATAGCCAGATTCAGAGAAACCAAGACTGTGGATGACAAGAAACCGCTACCGACCAAAAAACCTCAACAATATAGCGAGCTTTTGGGAAAAGTCCATGAGGCGGCACGGGGTGTGTCCTGTGACTTTTGACTCACCGTGTAGAAAGCATGAACTTCCTTTGCATTAAAACTCAAAAACCCTGGTATACAATTAAAGCAACCTTGTGTTGGCTGATAAAAATATTTACTTTAGTCTCAAATAAGTGTCTCACTCGAGAAGGGCCAGAGAAACATTGGACGAAAAAATGTTGTTTGGAAAGTCAAATTGTGGCTTTGAAAGGATGAACAAGTTGAGTCTAAATAAGTTAATTATCCTTGAAAATAAATGGCTCCGACTTCCTCTTGAGCTGCTTTATTCTCAGCTCATTCCTTTCGACAAATGGCTCTAAAGCACATTAAGAAATTTTGCATAGCAATTGCTGTCTTATCTCCAGAGAGCTAGCATAACGTAGAACTCCAAAACCCTGAATAAACTGTATTCATTGCCCCGAAGAGAACTTTTACAGTTTTTTTTTTAATAGTGTTGTTTTAATTATTATAATAAACTCCATAGACCCAAATATGCGCTCCACACACAGGTCACCTTCCATAGCAGCTAGCGTTAATCACTGCAAGAAGTCCAACTCTGATTAGCCTTATGCACTCTATCTACTGTACAGCTGTGCCTGCCAAAGATTTTGGCCTCCAAGAAGCACTAAATGAATTTTTATTCCCTCCGATTAGATCAGAAGAATGTGTGACCTGCATATTAATGCTCTCACTAAACATTCTGCTCACTTTAATGAGCTTCAGAAACCAAATGAATGGCAAACGTCCTGTAATCCCTGTCATTTGTTTCTGTTTCAGCCCGTGATGGGCTGTAGCATTATTTTTGAACCCTCAGTGTGGTATTCATTTGCCCTTTCCAGATTAAACATACTCTCGTGTTTTTTTTGCGTAACATCTTCTGACCCATGTCATTACATTACTTCGTGTAACTTTACTAAAGTAAAAAAAACAAAACAACCCAATAATTAAAAGGAAAGGAAAGGATGAGTAAAAATGCTTTTAAGAAATGCACCTTTGGCTGAGTTTGCTTTAAAAAAAATCGCAAAATTAATTTGATTATATTTAGCCTGAGAAGACATTCCCTCATCGAGTAATAATAATTTTTAATCTTTAAAATAATTATCTTTAACAAAACATGCCACAATTTTTGGTATCCCCAGAAATCGTTAAATGTAATTAACATTTTTTAAATTTGACCTTTTTAAGATGCTCAGAGGGTCTTGGAACATGAATCCAAATAAAATATACTGGCCACAAAAATTGAAATAGCATAGCAGTCTATGAGGTGACCCTTAGTAATTCTGCAGCATGGGCACAACGAGCAGACAAACAATTCAAAAAGGGGATTATCTACAGTTCGGGCAACACTTGAAATGTTCCAAGCAACTGGAACTGTGACAAACATGGACATGGACCCAAGTCCATTTCCCCCACATCCAGGGGGGAGGTAAGAGAGGATAAATCATTTGGTGAGTTGCACAAAAAGTAGATTATTAAGTTCACCGAGTTTACAAACTATGATTGGACGCCACCTCGGTGCCAAGAGATTATTAGGAAAACCTTATTTGGAAGACAGGAAAGTCTTTCCTGACCTCTAGCCATGAACGCAACAGGGACTTCTATGTTAACTTTTTGGCAACAGAACACTGAAAATAACGGGACGTTTACAAAGAGTATGGTCTAGGGTTTCTGGTTAAGGACTTTCTGAAACTGTAGTATTGCCTTATCTTTAGTGCTAGCAATAACCTTTAAAACTTTGTTTAGTTCCTTGAAATGATTTTGCTCTAACTGGAAATCCTGCTATGACTCACCGGTGAATAAGATTGAACGGGTTTTGTGAAATATAATTTTCCACTCGGATCAAATTCTGCAGGGGTGAAGATTGCATTTTAACTCGTCAGTATAATTAGTATGTATGACAGTGTCGGTAGAGTTGGATCTCAGATCTGTAATGATGCAGTTATGAGTTTAAACCAGTGTATTTACTTCCTTTTATGGGCTATTAGTGGTGACCTAAAAGCTTTAATTAATCGATTTAAATGGGTATAAGAAGCAGAGCAATACACACACATATATTTGGTCCTCACGATGATATATAAACTATACTACCCTCTTCTTATTCCACACGAAAGAGAGAGAGAGAGAGAGAGAGAGAGAGAGAGAGAGAGAGAGAGAGAGAGAACTATTGCCAACTGCCAGTTGGGTAGTGCTGGAGCTCTTAATAAGTTTCCCAGTTCAGCTTTCTTTGATCTGCAGAGTGTCTAAAGCACTGCCAGGCAAGTCTGCATCTAATCAATGTCTTATAAATCTGACAGGATTTAATAACAGCAATTGCTTCATCTCCCTTGGTATCTTGACTCCCCATGCTGCTCTGTTTACTCGGCTTTGCCCAGTCGCACATGGGCCTGTTCAGCGGCTGAGAACTGTGCTATGATTATTCGAAAAAGTTAACAAGAACGACCAAATTTAATCGTTATTTTAATAAATCAGAGCGACTATCCCGAAACTGTTATATACTGACTGGCGACTGTTGTCCAACCTTGACCAAAAATCCCACTTTTGTTGACATTTCAAGGTGCAGCAGGAGGGCAGAGAGGTTTCCTCGGGTGCATCCGCTCCCTGAAGATGAATGGTGTGACCCTGGACTTGGAGGAGAGGGCAAGGATCACTCCTGGAGTCAAACCGGGATGTTCGGGTCACTGCACCAGTTTCGGGATGTACTGCCACAACGGAGGGAAGTGTGTAGAGAAATATAACGGCTACACCTGTGACTGCAGCCAGACGGCTTACGAAGGACCCTTTTGCACCAAAGGTTAGCTTTCAAATCGTATAAACGTTTGATACTGAAGAGCGTATCTGTGAGTGCCAAGCTGAGGTTCATCAGCTGTGGTACGAACTGAGTTTACATAAAAGTTTAAATACAGCAAGGAAATCACTGCAATAGCAATCTTCCCCATGAGTACTGTTTTTTTTTTTTAAACCTGCCTCCACTTTCTTGTTGGATAAATACAGGAACGGCACCAATTTCACCATTATTTTATATTTCATACTCGTTCTGGCTTGGGTGTGAGGATCAGTAATTGGTTTCCTCAGTCCGGATGCCTCTAAGACAGTTCAGTTACGACGCTGCGTTCCTCTTACAGCCATAGAAGACAATTCAGTTCTTACCGACACTAATTGAATTACTGCAGCTCTAAATCTTTGTCACTAACTGCTTAGTGCGACCGAAAGGTTTCCTTCACCGAGGGCAGAGTTCAAAGCTTACTTGCGTTCATGTAGTGGAGAGCCACAAATGCAATTCTTACATAGTTTAAGAGAATAAGAGTAAGAACTCTTTCAGTTGTACTGGGTGTGTTCATTGGTATTGGGAATTGGAATTGGAAATTCTCTAGATCTAACTAGAACAGAGCTAACATCAGATGACTGTGTGATTTGTTTTGCAGATGTGGGAGCTTTCTTCGAGGCAGGAACTATGGTTCGGTATAACCTGGTACCGGAGGTCATGATGTCCGGCACTGGCGGGAAAGATCTGAGCCAGGTGCTTGCCGAGACGAACCTCACCCGAGAGTTTGTGACCTTTAGCTTTAGCACATCCAGCACTCCCAGCATCCTGTTGTACATCAGCTCGAGGAACCATGACTACATGGCAGTGGTGCTGAGTCACAACGGTACGATGCTGCCGACTGGTCAGGTTTAACGTCTTTCGTTTTATAGAGGCTGCATCGTTTTCTCCACTCCCGTAGCTTCTTTGCAAACAAGTGGCCACTAATGTGTCTACTAATGCGGCCAAGTCAGTGTTTATCATCTGCAGTATTTGTAGTACTGGACCAGAATACCTTCGCAAAGCTGGCACTGTTGGGTCAGTGAGAAAGTCAATTTACCTAAACTTGCTTGGATTGTAATATTGCATCGGTCGATCTGGATTGGAGCGCTTGCTAAATCGATATTTATTTAGTCATTTAGCAGGCAGAACAGTGTGCACGTATCAGAGCATTTCAATTCAGCTGATACAGCTTAGTAACGTGTCTTCGTCATTACACCATTCTCTCTCTCAAAGCGTACGAAGCTCTCTTTTGCACATTTTCGCAACTGTTTCTGAGATGCGCCTGACTCAGTCCTGTAGTCTTTACCCTTCAATGTTTGCTTGTGATCTCAAATTGTGATTTTGACAGCTACTAATACAGACCACCCGACTGAAAATTTTGTCCTCAGGTAACTTCTTATCCAAACGCATGAATATTAATGTGGAGTTTATTCCCTCCACATTACAACAACACGTCTCCCTCTCAAGAAAAGGCTTAACACTCGCTTTTCAGCCATGACTAGGCACTGGTGCTGATGCTAGACAATGAGCTCTGGCTCAATCTTGGCATTCCAAAGACATTTATAGGAGATAAGGTTAGGGTTTTGTGCAAGGAAGCTTTCGCCGAGTTTTCGCACCTTGCTGACAAACATGTTGTTATGTTCAGATTTGTTATGTCTCTCTTTGTCTGTTATGTCTGTTCAGTCACTGAATTGTTCAGCGCAACCCATTCTACTGTCACGCTTTGCCTACAGAGATTTTTTCATCTTTCATGTTTATGGATTCATTTTTCATTTTATGAGCGCATCAGGAACATAGATCCCTAATTCAAAGCGGCGCTTTCGTGCCTTTGGCCATTTTTGGCATAAGATCCTAGATTATATATGACTATGGAGTAACGCAACATATTATTTCTCAGGTACTTTACTGCTGCATTATAACCTTGGGGGTCTGCGCGAGCCCTTTATCATCACCCTCGATCAGCGCAATTTGGCCAACGGACATCCTCACAATGTGAACATCACACGTGTAGAGCGAGAAATCCACGTCCAGGTGAGAGCAGCCATAACTCATTGGCGTTTTAACCTCTTCACTTTGGTAGACCTGTAAAGTTGCATTGAGAGTAATAAGGCTTCGAGTCAAATTAATTTTCATAAGGTGCTACATGGAAGATCAGCCACTTTAGCATGCTTTGTTGATGCATTAGATTTATGCATTAAGTTAATCGGTCCGCTCTGACTGTGGTTTTAAGATACAAGGGGATTTGTGTAATTCTGCGTCTCCCGAGAACGCGCAATAATCCTGCCAATGTATTCGTTGATAAATCCTGTTGAGGCACTTAACTCTTCCCGTCGCTCTCAAAGTGGCGCATAAAGAACTTTGACTTGTTGATCCAAAAAGGACTGAAGCTTCATCAAAACCTCAGCCGCTGAGAAAAGGAAAATGTTCATCGTCATGCTAAGAGTCTTTTCTCAAATCTGGATCCCTGTCCGGGGCCGCATGGCGCCAACACCACCGCTGGGGCCTTGCTGCCGTGCTTCCTTATATATGCATGTCTACCTTTTCTTGCTATATTTGTGAGGACCAACACTGGAAAACCTAGGAAATCAAAGAAAATAAAGTAGAATTTACACTTAGGAGGACCGTTTTGCTGATGCTCCTTTATTGCATTTTTTGTTCAACATTTTTTAAAACATTATAATAGGCAAAATATTTGCTTTTGGTGACATAGGTTAAGGGTCTGGTTAGGTGTATTATTAATTTTGCTACAGTACTCCTTCATTGTCATTTATTTCAATGGGAAGTCCTCACCAGGGTAACAAAACGGAAACGCCCACTTCCCGTGTTGCTTCCAGTTTTTATTTGCTACATGAACAGCCTGATTTACATAAATGAACGTGATTTTCACACTAGGAGTGGGCTAACTTTGGAAGTTGCTCTTTAGAAGCAGACAGCCGTTAAATGTAATTGGTACAGCGGTGATGCCATAACATGTGTATCTATGGTGTACAGATCAAAGTGGGCAAGTGACAGCAAACATCCTGAAGTGGTTTGAGCTGGACATCAATGCATCTTTACACATTTTCATATTGATTTGCTCTGCCTGGATACCTGGATACGGTCCTCGCGCTCAAAACATATGAAACACCACAGTGTAAACAAGGTCTGCCTAACTTCAAACCAGTTTGACTTCATTTCACCACCATTAAATCCTAACTCCTTTCTCTGCTCGTTTGTAAAGGAATTTCCTTACAGTGGTGACTCATACACTTGCGGTCCATATATGGTTGTGAGTTCAAGTCCCAGAACTGCCAGGTCATCCCTTCTGGGGACTTACCCTTTTAATATTAAGAATTATTAATAGTTAAGGTTTTGGTTCAATATTGACTCTGTGAAAAAAAAAAAATTCAATTATCACAAGGAGATGAACAGAATTAATAAAATGTAAGCCGTAATAAAAAATGTTTCCCAAGGCTGAGATGGAGCTAATTTATGATTCAGAGGGATCATTAGAGTTTGGTGGCTCTCTGAGAGTGCATTGCCTCAGGAAGGCTGCTCACGGTGAGTCATCTCTCTCAGAGCCAGCCATTAGCTCCCACTGATAAGGTAAATAAGCAGAAGCAATTTAATTTTGCTGCATTATTCTTTCACTTCACGCCAACATGCCAAGCTGCTCATTGGCGAAGACCCTCCCGGACAAGTCACATAGATTTAGATTGGATCTGAAGAGGATGTATGAGGGGGTAGTGTGAGGCCTAGGGGAGTTGTGGAATCATTTGGCCAACCTGGGCTGACCTGCAGCCAATTTGGGGTTGTGTTCATCAGCCGAATAAAGTGAAGTGTGGCAAAACAAACAACTAACTGTCCATCATTTTTTACTCGTGATGGCCATTCGGAGAGCAGACGTGAGGACACAAATCTTCTTCCAAAAAGCAATCTGGTGGAAATAATTGTTTTTTTTTTAAATACCGGAGCTGAGCTCGCACCTGCTAAACAGTAGCGCAATGGAATCGACGACCAAAATAATTAATGCGGCCAGGAAATGAAGTCTCTGTACGTGTGTGTGTGTGTGTGATGGAGATGCTACTAATTCTGCAGACCAGCAGCGTTGAGTCAGCAAGGGCATATTCTCCCTCTTCATTCTTAATCTACTTAACATTAGCCCTGTCCTTGATGTCCCAACTGTAATGCAACAAAATGAGGATGGACGACAGGAAGGTGTTACACAGTACCTTCGAAATCGCAGGAAGATTCACTTGGCTAACGCCGATACCCGGACATTATTAAACACGACAGATCAAATGGATTTTATTTAATCAGAGCACACATTCTGCTATCAGCATTAAACACAGATAAGTTAAAACATTATGACCGCCTGGTTTGCAAAACTCTTTGGGCGAATGGCCAACTGAGATCCTCAGAAGATTTCTCAGAAGTAGCTTTACATTTCCTCCTCTGGCTGGTGTCAGTTAGGAAATTATATGTATTATGGGTTATATGTAAGCAATTTAGATCATTTTTTACATATAACATCTAGGCTGTTCGAGGAGGTTGGCTCAGTTTTTGAGTCTGGGTTTTCCCTTGCCACCGTAGGCAGGAGGACTGCAGGCTTCCTCGATTGGGACTGGGATTGTGGGCCTATATCAACAAATGTGCCATGGCCAAACCCAATGAGATTACGTTCTGAGAAGCTGCTGGCCTGTATTTGCATGACTTTGGGCTGATTAGGTAATTGTATGGATGAGTGGGCGTATAGGTATTTCTAATAAAATGCCCGGTGAATATGCGTGTACGAAATTTGTCATTAAGGGGTTATATAAACGCACTCAAGTCAAAAGGCCAGACAAATTTTTAGAACACAACCAGGTCAAGACCTTTAATGTTTTCTGTGTAAATATCAGGCAAGACATTCCCTGTTACATTTACCTTTTGAACTGAATTAAATAAATATACCACATGAAGAAGTTCTGAGAAGCTCAGATGAGAGATGCTGTCAAATGAATCGTGTATAATGAATGCAGTAGCCTCTCTTACCTAGATTTTGTGTTATATTTAGAGGAAAAATTCAACTTATGTTGTGCTGAAAAACACTGTGAGAATAATACTGTAGTGGGCGGATTAGAAAGGCAGTCATCAAGTAGTGACATTGCAGCCCAAGGCAACTAGACGGCATGTAGATGAATTGAAGAATGATGGAAAATACTTATGATAAATAAGAAAGCCATGTCTGCTGAAGTCGCATATTACTGGCAGCGAAGACAAAACAGTCTGGTTTTCTCTAGAGATTCAGTTACTGCAGCGTCTTTAGATAAAATGTTTATATGCAGTTCCTTCTAAACTAATGATGTTTTATTTGATGGTTATGTGAGAGCAGTAAGAAAACTGAATTCTAATGCGTACGTGGAATCCATAACATAACATAGCTCCTGAATGCATGTGATTGTCGTGTGTATTGCAAATCGACATTTTGGAAGACAAAGCGAGGTACGAAACGCACGTAGTGAGGCTAAATGGCTGAGAGAACAGAGGACAGGCTGTAAATAAAGGGGTTAGGTGGCAAGACTAATAAATAGACAGATCTAATACGGAACGGAGCCGTTAACATACAGTGCTATAAAAAAGGCACTGGAACGGACAAGCAGAACGGGAACGAGAAAACAGGAGCCAACAAGAAACCCAACAAGGAAGTGAACAAGAAGGGGATTTATACAGGTAGCGCAGTCTAATTAAGAAGCCTGCTGTGGAAGGAGAAAAGGGTCAGCCGGGAGCTATGTAGGATGATATGACTAACAGGCTGTTCCCAGCACCCATCGTCCTGATAATGTTTGTGGTTGCCTTGCATCGTTTAAGCTTATGACACATTTTTACTTATGCTTTCAGGGAATAAGTAAGACAAGTAAGTCATGTTTGTTTTTCTGCAGTTGGACCACTATCCTTCAGTCAGTTACACACTGCCTGAGGCTTCAGACATGCACTTCAACCTGGTCAAGGCTATCTTCCTAGGACGAGTCTTTGGTAAGGGAACCTTCCAACACTTAAGGCTTCGATAACCTATGTGTGACCTTAAACTAATCCATCATTTATCACTAGCACTGTGTTCTTAAATAGTTTCCCAGTCTTTATTAGAATACAACTAGAAAGTAGAGTAAATGTAACAAGATAGCCGAGGCTCAATGGTGCCAGGACTCAAATGGTGTCTTTGGACTGTGGGAGGAAACCGGTGTACCCAGAGTAAACCCATGCAGACACAGGGAGGACATGCAGGCTACACACAGAAAGGATCCTGGCCCAGCCCAGGGGTTCTTGCTGTGAGGCAGTGATGCTACCCACTGTGCCATCGTGCTGCCTGTGTTATATGGTATCACCCAACTAGGGGTGTGTGGTACAGTGGTATTACCATGCTTTGCAAACTGTGTAAGGAGTTTGAAAATGATGTATTACAGAATGATGCCATGTCAAAATTCTGTTTGCTGCCTATCCAGTCAGCTTTTTAATTCCTTCACTCCATGCTCTGTGTCAATGGGAGGGGTCAGGTTTTCAAAGGTCCAAAGATAGAGTTGTTATGGTCCTTAATGTGTAAGAGTGAGAAGTAGAAGGGGCGTAGGTTGATAGGTGAAACTGATAATGATGGTCAAAACCAAAGAAAATTATTCGGGATGGCTCTTTAAAGTGCCGGCGGCCCCAAAACGGACTCTAAAATTTCTGCTCTTTGTAACATCCAGCGATACTTGCAGATGAGGAGACACTCGTCAAGTGAAAAACAAATTAGACTCGCCTCTCACCGCTGTCTATTTTATCCAGGCCGGGAAATACTGGCCATGAGCGCGGCTGTTCAGCACAGCAGGATAAATTGTTATCACTACGCGTAACGTGCTCGAGCGTGACAAAGTAAAGCAATTAGTTTTTTTGACCGAAAACCTTGAATAATGTAGAAATGCAACTGTGTTCAGCAGACACAGTGTCAGCATTTTCTATTGAACTGTTATAAATGTTATGCGTTTTTGCTCGTTTAAAGCTATAATCATTACACGTCCTGTTTGTGTGCAGGCTATCACATGAGCAAGCAAGTAACCTAACGATATCTCTTTTAAGTCAAACAAACACGTTAGCACGCACAGGCACATACGTGATAAGTCATCTTAAGGAAACGGACATTTAACAGACCAAAGAGCCCGTGTTTTTAGAAGAGTGAACTCTATAGAAGTCTCTAATAATCTGTATAATCTTAATTTCCATTTGCAGAGACTGGCCTCGCTGACCCAGTGCTGATTGAGAAATATAACACCCCTGGCTTTGTAGGCTGCCTATCCCGTGTGTACTTTAACAGCATCGCTCCTCTTAAGGCGGCTCTACGCTCATGGCTATCGGCACCAGTATCGCACCAAGGCAAACTTATCGAGTCCAACTGTGGTGCGTCGCCCCTGACCGTCTCACCGATGTCGGCCGCCACCGACCCCTGGCACATGAATGGCGGTAAAGAGGAAGTCTATTGCATCTTAGTAAATAACAGGCTTTAGTACAGACGCCGCGAATTCGAACATATTGAATATCGAATATTCATTCATAACAGAACCTCTTCGTCTGCATTCGTTGATTTAGATTAATATGTACAATAACTGAATAGGTTTTCCAGGATTATAGACATAGTATAAAGCAAAAATGTAGCCTGTTAACAGTAGGAGGGACATGGAGATTGCAGGTAGATACAAAGTGCATGTACCATATTAAAACATCTATGGCTGTGATCTCTACATTACGCTGGCACACACAAACCTGGGGTGGAATTCCATTTGCCGGGCTTCATTATGAGCTCGACCTTCACGGAGGTGTGTTATCTCGGTCGGTGTGTGTCATCTTCGGCCTCTATACATCAGCCGAGTGTTAATCACACATTTCCGTAGGTGCTGAATTCCCATTCAATGAGGAAGTGGTTATACCGGATGGAGCAAACAGGAACTCGGCCGTAGTAGGAGGTAAGAAGCGTCGCGTGACTTTGTCAAATCCTTATATTTATTTGAATCATTAGAATGTTTGAGTAAGAACGTATCTTGTAATACAAATTAGGGGTGGGAATCTCTTGGCACCTCACGGTTCGATTTGATTACGATTCAGAGGGCAACGATTCCATGCATCTCGATACGTTTTTTTTCTATACAGAGTTTTTCTTTCTTTACCGTGTGACAAATCTGATAGGTGAAATCAAAATAGGTCCTAAAGTTTTGAGAACCAAAAAAACCCGTGACCAAAAATGAACATTTTGTAGTAAAGCCCGGTTTGTAAACAGAATATTTCTGTTTGTAATCGTCTATTTGGAGTTTAATATTCCTAAAGTATCTGTTTTTTTTTTCTTTGCACCTTTTCTCCGTTGCTCTTCTCCAAGTCTCGCTTGCGCTTCAAAAAGTTTAGCAGTTTAGCAGTCTGAATCTAAGCCTCATTATTAAAAGGCATCATCGTTAAAACTAGCTGATATGAGAAATCATAAACACACAGCTTCTCTGGGTTTATCGACGACCATTTTCCAATCGGGGTGGCGTTCTTTCGCTGACGTAACAGGGCTTAACTCCAGCAGCCAATGATTGCCTAGATCCTGCCCCCTTGTCAAATTGGGTCCAAAAGTCAAAGACGAGAAACTATTTGAAGCGAACGCGAGACCGAGAGAAGCGCAACAGAGAAAAGGCGCAAAGAAACTTTAAGAATGCTTTAAGAATATTAAACTCAAAATAGACGCTACAGAGCTCAGTGAGTGAGTGCTATTGTTCTTGTGTAAAAACAGAAGCTGGTCTACACGTTCAGATGCAAGTGTGCTCGATTATCGATTATTGACATTTATTAATCGATCCAGCATCGTTAACACCCCTAATACAAATGTTACCAGAACCAGTATTACATTTTTTTAATTATCTACTCGTGCTTTTTAGAGTGTCCAAGCTCACCTATGTTAGGTATTATAAGGTTTTTGTGTGTTAATTATAATTATTGCAAAAGCAATCATAATGTTTGATCAGTGTTTATATGAATGTTAGTCTTTTTATCCCTCCTGTTTGTTTTAGGCATCATTGCTGTGGTGATCTTCACCATCCTGTGTACACTGGCATTCCTGATTCGCTACATGTTCCGCCACAAAGGAACCTACCATACCAACGAGTCTAAAGGGGCCAAGCGCTCCGAGTCAACTGACACAGCTATTGGTGCTGAGGCCAATTTTACAGAGAGCATCGATGAAAGCAAGAAGGAATGGTTCATCTAATGTTGCTCTGCTTGAGAGTAAACACAGAACAAGCGCAATCTCTCTCTCTCTCTCTCTCTCTCTCTCTTTCTCTTTCTCTCTCTCTCTCTCTTTCTCTTTATCTCTCTCTCTCTCTCTCTCTTTCTCTCTCTCTCTCTTTCTCTCTCTTTTTCTCTCTCTTTCTCTCTCTCTTTCTCTCTCTTTCTCTCTCTCTTTCTCTCTCTTTTTCTCTCTCTTTCTCTCTCTCTTTCTCTCTCTCTTTATCTCTTTCTCTCTCTCTTTCTCTCTCTCTTTCTCTCTCTCTTTCTCTCTATCTCTTTCTCTCTCTCTTTCTCTCTCTCTGTCTCTCTCTCTGTCTCTGTCTCTCTTTCTGTCTCTCTTTCTCTCTCTCTTTCTCTCTCTCTTTCTCTTTATCTCTCTCTCTCTCTCTTTCTCTCTCTCTCTCTCTCTTTCTCTCTCTCTTTCTCTCTCTGTCTCTCTCTCTCTCTCTCTATTTCTCTATCTC
>JAUZST010018453.1:0-33331 GCA_034779995.1 Parotocinclus haroldoi
TATCTGAATACTCCAGCAAGTTAAGGGTTAGGGTTATCTCAGTTAAAGTATGTGTCCCCTCTGACAGTCTGTCAACTGGGTAAAATTTCTTTAAGTGTATTTTAGAAGCATGCCAGTGATCTCTCAGCAAGAAGTACACTACCCCAAAGTAGAACCTTTATTCTTTATTCTTTTAGAACCTTTATATAGGGCAGCAGGGTAACTACTGTACACCTCCTTTTGGGAAGATGCAATATCCAATCAGACCACACGTGTAATCATTTACATATGTGCATGAGACAAGCATTCATTATGTTTTGTCAATTAGTATAAAATACTAATACAATACAAAAAGCCTTTTTAATTACCTGTACCATTTAGGAAAAGAGCAGGTTGTAATGCATTATGTACACATTCAAACAAGAAAATCACATTTAGTCATACAAATTATCCTGGTATGTACAGTAACATGAAGCACACCGGCTCCATTTCTCATGTGAACAAAGATGCCGTTTCAGAAAACAAGCCATCCAGATCTAATTTCCTGTCCTAATATCACACCTTGATCTATTAGCAAGTGTGTTTCTCTATGATAACCTGCGCTCAGTGATGAACAGCCAGTCTCGGCATTCAATAGCCACAGAGTAAGCAAACCTGACATTCATGCAGGCTGCATCGGCACTTGTTTTGTTTGCAGACGTGCCATTTGTTATTGGTGCAGCCATTTAAACGAAAGGCCGAGCAAACGGATGATTGGATTGTTTTGTGCTTTCATTACCCTCTCAATAGATCAATGCAGGTCCTCTATTTTCGTCGTTCTCTTAACGGCGTGCCATGCCGCTGTCTGGCTAAATTGCCTCTCCAAAAGGTTATTGGATGCTTGTGATTGAATAGGAAAACAATTTTCGTTTTTACTCATGAATGTTTTGGGTCGGAGCAGAACGGAATCGGTTAGACGTTCAGGTTGATGATACTTCTGAAAGCTGACTCACAATCAGGATTCAATCAGTGTATTTACAGTGATCAGCAATCAGACAGGATCATTATTGCGTGTGTGTTTCAGCTCTCTACGGTCCTTTTTCTGGGTCACATAGTGCGACCCTTACCCTGCATAGTAACCACATTTACTGAATACAAGCGATGCAATAAACATGCTTGCAAGGGTCACTGTTGCAGGAAAGGCCTGACAGCTGGCCTTACCTCCTTCAGATGCAGTCAATCGTGTTGAATACGGAGCCAAACCCAACTGGAGCCTGAGTCACCAATTTACACAACTTTGTGATCTGAGCATGTACCTATAGTGTGTAATGTGTAGCATCAATGGCTGTTTAACAACAGGTACAAGGTTATATCAGTAGTAGTCACACAAACAGTGATATTAATCAGGTAACCAAATTCATGTCTGCGGGAGGAAACTGAAGTAAACCAAAGTAAACACTACTTCTCACTACTTCTGTGTGAGTAGAACAAAGCTACACTGGTCACACTGCTTCTCTATCCACAACAATATCCACAATCTTAGAATAAAATTTGAACTTTTGAAGCCCACATCAAGCATCTCTGCAAGATTTCCTTCTATCACCTCAGAAACATCGCCAAACTTCGTCCGACCCTCAATGCCCTCCCTGATCATTTGAGGGCACCAAAGACTGTTGAAAGATTTAAAAAAGGACTTAAAACATTTCTTTTTAGCAGATTTTACCATTCCTAAAGAAATTGTTGGTTTTTATGTATTTCTATATTGGTAACTTTACACTGTAGCACTTTGAGGTTTGTTTCAAATGTAAAATGCATTACAAATAACATGTATTATCATTATTTTTAGTAGTATGCGCCACTTTGCCACTAGCCCAGAAGGGAAACAATATTTTGTTTAAGGATGAGGACAAAAAAAGCTTTTTGGTTTAAATGAGAAACGTTAACACTGGAGAAAGAAAAGCTCTGCTACTGAAACTGAAACACAGTATTATTTTTTTTTACTATTTTTTGCGAGCAGTATATTTTTGCCACACCAAGATATGCACAATTGGACAATTCTCCTCAATAAATACACAACAGACCTTTTTAACTGTATTTTCTTTGTATTTTCTACTCATAGGACTTTCTAACATTCTAAAGAGTTTACAAACTTTTAAGGACTGATGTATGTTTTGGTTGTAATTTTATGATGGGAAACATTATTTTAAGAATAATCATGTAGATAGAGCGTGAAGTTGCAATATTTAAAAAATAATGCAATAATGAAATGCTGACACTTTTGATCTTTATTTATATTCCATCCACATAATTTATCGCGTGATTTGATGTGTCATAACACATTGTTGCCACGGTTAATGTACTGTTAAGTTCCAATAGGAAAGCGACAAATTCAGTAACAAAAAAGGCGCACGTCAGTCACGCTTATACTAAACCAACCCTATGATCATCAATGTAGTACCAAATCTAATCAAATTTAGTATAAAATGGCTAAGATGATTTAAAAAACTAAAACAGACTGTCCTCTGCAGCTGAGGGTTTGGACAAAATCTGCATTCTGCAGATGCTTCCCAATTGCTTTGATTTCTTTTTATTAGCTACAGCAAAAACAGATAAAACAGAAAGTGGGACCTGTTTACCAAAATGGGGTTTGGAGATTAGAAAAGTAAAAGTGCCGGGGCACGATGGCCTAGATGTCAAACTGCCTAATTGCATTACATTTTTAAAAATAGGATTATATTGGTGACCTGCATGTTTTTGCCTCCTGTACCTGCCAAGGGGCATCCGAAAGAGCAGCTTCAGTGTTTGATATTGGTTTCCCGGTGAACCTCGAGGCCGCAATGCACGACAGGTGCTGACAGTAAGGCCACTGTGGAGCTCACAAACTCTATGATTTTAATAAAGTCAAAATGAATGTGCTGAATGAGTGTGAAAAAAAACCACAACAGAAAAACACCAAAGCTTCGTTTTGTGGAGCATAGAGATTGCAAATAATACACAATGCAATAAAAAGTAGCACACAATTGCTTTAAATGAGAAATATTTTAATGATACTGTAACTGCACAATGAGCAGTCACCAAAAGAATAAGGACACGGGTGCAAGCAGTTGCTGCACAGCACTGCTAGGTTTGCATTAGCATTTAATCATTTAGCAGATGCCCTTATCCAGAGCTACTTCATACAATCTTACTGTTAGGGTCCCTGCTAAGCCTCGGTCGTCACCTTCTCTTCCTTTCCTTTTTGTTTATGTTTCATTCCTGCCTCACGTGGCGTTTTGTTGGCTTCTGTTTCTCTTCTATTTCGCGCCCCCTTCATTTCGCGCACATGCTCCTCGTTTTTGTTTGTAGGTGCTGCTCATTTAAGCCCGGCACCCACCTTTGTAGGCACGGGTTTATTCTTTGTTTTTGCCTCGTCTGTGCCTCATTCGTTGTTTTGCGCATTTTCCTTTTGTTTTTCAGCTTAGTCCCCCACCTTATATTTATTGTTCTGTTTTTGGTTTCTTTTAGTTCTTTTATTTTCTTTTGTTCAGGCTTTTTAGTTCTCTTCTCTCTCAGCTCCCAAGCCACCTCTGGATTCTCGGCTCCCAAGCCTCAGGGGTTTGCTGTGGATTGTCTCGCCATGTTTCCAGGATGCCCCATCATAACACTTACAATCCATGCATTTTTAAAATACAAATTAACATTTAGGTATATTGCTAAAAAAAAATGAGGGGACACCCCAAAATGAGGTATCCCATAATGAAATATCTTTGTTTTTGTGAGCAGTGTAGATAATTCATGTAACTGTGGGACAAACCTTTATGTACCCTTAGTAGTTTTTAAAAATTGAGTTAGAAAGGGTGCTTTTATTTTACTTTGAGTACATTTTATAGCATGCACTTTTAAGCTACTTGAGTGAACTTTATAAGCTATAATTTAATTTTCACTTGAGGTTAGTAATACTTTGATTTAACTGTTATATATACTTTACTGTTTGTATGTGGTTAATGATCTGTGCAGGATTAGGCTGTCATGTCATCACGGATGCCACGCCCACTGACCTCGTTTACATTTACAGTATTTAGCAGATGCCCTTATCCAGAGTGACTTACACCTCATACAGTCTTACAATTCAAGTCCTTTTCTTTCGGATGTGTTTTTATTTACGTTTCGTTTTAGTTAAGGAGCCAGGGAAGAAATTGTATTTTTTATTTATTTGCAGGTAAGCTAAGCTCTTTTGTTTGTGCAGTTAGCAAGGGTTTTGTTTTTTGTTTTGGCCTTTTCCAAAGTCTCTGGTGAAGCTGTTATGTTTTTATTTTTGTTACTATTAACGTACCCCCCCACTTCTTGCCCCCCGGTCAAAAGGCATGTTTTGTTGATTCTTTAACTTGTAGTACATACACCGAACCACCGAACCAAGTATTCTCTGCAAATTAAAGAATACGTAACTGGTGATTTTGTTTTGTTTGCTTAACTGGATTCATTAACGTCGCTATCGGCATCAGTGGCTATCTCAGCGATACACAAGGTTATATCCATGCACAAGTTCATCTCAAGACAAGCAGACTCCTGGTGATTTTGTAAGGTCTAAGAAAATGGTAATGCATGGTAATCTCTCTAATTTCTGTTAACATTCTCCTGTCTTTGAATATAGTATATTTGTAATATAGTTGCTAAGATCATTTTGATTATTTATTCTTTGGCACTGAAAGACTTTGTGACTGTGTTTGTGTGATTTGAGCTCCCCAGATGGCATAGTTGTATTGTGAGATATAAAGCAGCGAGTTAGGGTCATGACACAGAGAAGCCAAAGTTTCTCAAGCAGTCAACGAAAGAAGAAAAGTCACAAGGAAAAAAAAACAATAAAGCTTGAATTTTTTTTGGTTTAGACTACTGCTACCACAAAGCCAACAGCGACAGTTTGTCTCTGAGACACCAACTTACGCACTAATGAGGATGAGGTTTCTGGTCGTGCGTCACCATTTGCTCTTAGCAGTTGTTAACCATATTTAATTTCCTGTTGATAAAGCTGAAGTACCCTTGTGCTAATCCTTCTGTAATATTGTTCAAACATCATTGAAACCTCTCCTTGGGCAGTTTACAGCTGCGCTCAGACCAATTACCGCATTATTTTCCGTCTGAGCTACTCAAAAGGTTACAGGCCAAAAAAACAGCCCACGTATACTCGTCAGCAGAGAAAATGAGTAAGACCGCTCTTTCCCACTTGTATCATCCTTGATGTTGATGTACAACATTTGTAAAATTGCAACAGTAATTGCTATTTCCTGCAAGTGTTATAATGGAGCCAAATTGCATGGTGTCAATAAAATATTATTTAGTGTTATTAGTTCTGTGGTGCATTCTCTCCACAAATGCCAATATGGCAAATCATTTCCATGTAATATCTCGTCGTCATTTATGAATGCAATTAGGATTTGTCATTGTTTAGCATTTCAATTCTCTCTCTGTACTAGGACAGGATGGGAGCTGAAATGAGGCAGCACAGAACTTTAGGATGAATTTCAAGTCTACACACAGGGCCAAACTCATACTCCTATTCTCCACTCGGGGGAGGGGGGTTCGGGGGGTTGGGGGGGGGGGTTAATGACAACAAAACAAGCGAAGCAAAGTAAAGCATCCTCATTTACAATGGTTTATCTGATCAGGTGTCTGGACCCTAACCCAGATTCACTGATCACTACAGGGATCTGCAAAAGCACTTCCTGACCTTTAACGTACAAGACAGTCCAGTGACATTAGGAATTTTTAGCAGCCAGGCCACTTGGACCTAGCGTTCACTAAAACAATGATAGTGTGATCATATTCAGACAATACATCCCTACCCATTATTAATGTGATCCACAATGCTTTACTGTTTACTGATGAATTTCTTTGTTTATTCTAAACAAGTGCCATTGTGGTTCTCACTATTTTTCTTTTTGGTTTGGCTCTTATCACTAACCTTCGTAGGACACATGGATATTTCTTTGAATATATACCTAATTTTTTTTATTTTTGGCACATTTTTGGAGATCAGCACTAAACGAGAGCCATTGTGAAACTAATAAAACCTCTATATTTCCGAATGAAAATTTTCAGAAAGTTGTGAGTCAAGCTAGAAGGTCAATTTCTAGCAAGTTTGTCACGTTCTGAGAGGTCGGAACCCTTGGTTTGTATCCCATCTCAGGCCACATGGTGTTAAACATGAAAGTGGTTGCCTGACATAGTGAAGTCCAAAAACGTGCTATATCTGGTGTAAGACAATGGCCTACCACCACCAGGATCCTGGTTCGAGTATCTGCTTTCTGGCCACGTCGGGTCTAAGATGAAACGTGACTGACTATGTATGCAGGAGGGGAGGTCTGTCAGGGACCTGGCTCTGCACCGGACTGGTATTGTGGACTGGGCACTGTGGGTGGATAAGGCTGTGGTTTGGAATCAAATCCTATACCTCTACCATGCTACCCCTGTTGCTCAATTGCTTGGATTGTAACAGGATAAAAGCGTCTTGGCTAAATGTCAATATTTTGAAATTGATGCCGGCCAAACAACAATCTGTTCCAGTTATATTAAATAAAAATGCCCTGAGCCAAACAATGAATAACTAAAATAGATAACTAACTCAAACAATTTATTTATTTCAGTACCTTTTTTTTGCATCTTTTCTTCTTACCTTTAGTCTGCCAAAAAAACTCCGATTTTTCATTAGCTAAACCAATAAGCAGAGAAATGGAGAGCAACAAAAGGGAGCTGAAACCAGACTTTCTGCATTGTTACAATTCCAGTGTCCGATTGCGCATGAAGGAAGTCGTGGATATCAGCCCACATTCTCATTAGCTTCTCTGGATATCAATTTAAAACTGCTGCATCAATAAATCACTGCACTGGGATATTACCTGAGGAGTCAAAGCAAGCAGCCTGTTTGAATTGATTTAGATAAAAAGGGGCAAATTGAGAACCGGGATGTGTGAGGAATGAAATGCAGGAAGGTACTGAGGCAGAGAATTTAAATCCCTCACTCCTAACCTGCGTGACTGGACACCAAAGCTCACGCTGGGTTCGGGATCAAAATCCATCATGTAAACAAACCGTGACAGTTCGTCGGTGTGAAGAAAATGCAAGGAAGGTGTGTGTTTGTGCAGCAAACTAATAAAACTGATTTTACTCCCAAGGCAAAGTGGGTCTATGAATCTTAGGTCCGTCAGATATCAAGCTGTTTTAGAAACTTATCAGGGAAGTTGAGCTAGTTTTGGTAAACAAGTTAATAGACGCTAGTGGCTTGGTGCTCTAATGTGCTGCCTCACCACTATAGGGACTCTCGTTCGAGTCACAGTTTTCTGCTGTCTTAGACGTCAGGTGCAGAAACAATTGACTGTGTAAAAAAGTAGGAAGGGTTCTCTCATTCCCCATTCTCTCACCCTGGACAGGCTTACATTGGTCCATTGATAACCCTTTGGGACACAATGGACATTGCAAATAAACAAATTGTTTTTTACATTTACTTTGACTTATTTAATTACAGATAAGATTTTGTTTGGTGAATTTAATTTGTTAATAAACATCAATTTCTGCATTTCAGGCCGCAACCTTTTTTAAAAAGCTAAGATGGGCTAATGTAGGTTAATAAAAAAATCCTAAATAATAATGAAATTTCAGGCATGCAACACTTTGTCTACTTATTATTCCTATTTTCTATACTGTCACAACATCCCACAGCTCTTTCTTTTAAATGGAATGACACTAAAATACTATTAGAAAAGGTATCCAATTTTAGGGCTTTGAGAGCTAGCATTAGTATGGGTTAAAACTTCTGAATTTAAAAGGCCTATTTGTCTGCTGCTCATGAATATTTTGCTCCAGATATCAACTTGTGGTTTTCCCCACTTTGAAACTCTCTTAGTTACCTCATGTTTCTTTCAAGCACATATAAAAGTGCTAATCAGACCTGTTTAAGAGATGTTACATGCTGCCCACTGGCAGACACCCAAATCTCCTCAAATTTCAAATAATCCTATTCAATTTATCTCTTTACAGGTACAATATAAGGTCTAGATTATGCTCTGTGTAAGAGACTGTTGACCAAAATGAAGATGACAAGACATTATCATAGTAACTGAAAATAGTATACTATTAATAGTAAAAGTAAATGAAATATCCAATAATTATTTATAATCTAATGTTTGTGAGCAGTGTAATTTAGATACTTTGCACATAGTGTTAATTAAACAGTAATATTAAATAAAACACAAAACAAAAACCTTTAGTACCTTGCTGGGCAATATATTAAGATATTTTAGAATATTTTGATAAAATTATTATTTCATGTTATCATTCTTAAAAACATACATGTTAAAGCAAACAAATGAACCTATTCTATGCTCAGTCTCACGCTGGGTAGAAAATGTCGGAGGCACTCGCAGGGTTCCGAAAACAGGCTTTATTCCAAATCGATAGGCAAAACTCGTAAACAGGCAGTCCAGGGTCAACGTACCAGAAACACCGTGAACGGGAACCAAAGGGCGAGACAGAGGCGGAAACGGTAGACAGAAACGGGTCGGCAACAGGAAGTACAGCGATAAATCCATATACCAAAACACATAGAACTCCGGAAACCAAGAGACTTAGCAAGGATGAGGTGAAGACAAAGTGAATAAATAAGGTGTGTGACGAGGGGAGTGAAATGAAAATGCAAGTGTGTGTGATTAGTACTTGGGTGATGGTGAACGTGTGCGGGTGTGGTCTTCCGAGCAGAGCGTGGGTGTGACACTCAATCCTGTATGTTACACTGTAACATGGAAATTAGAACCTTTTAATTATAACACAATGCACCATAGAATTATACTTTAATGACAAAGTGTAGTTTATTCAGCCATGGATAACCCTGTTATATTGGTTAGAATTAGACCCAAAAAAACTTTACTGACCCCTTCATCTGTCAATCTTTAAAAATGTGTATAAGCATTCCATTCAGAGCTGCGGGTCATTTAACTTCGCTCCTCTCAATTTCTCGCTCAATCAATAAGAAATGTATGTGGTTTCCCCATGATGCCATATCTCTACTCTGTATGTCTGTCCAGCGTGTTCAGTATGCTGAGGGTGACAGGGATTAACAAAACCGGCTTTGTTGAGTAGAGAGAAATGCTGACACCCATACTGATTAAGTGTCCTTAAAGCTCTTATCAACAACAGTGATGCAGTTTCATTCCCCAATAGCCACACTTTTCTGTTAGTGTAAGTCTGGGGTACACACAAAAGTGTACACATTTTATTCAAGCAAAACTAGGCCTTTTTCATTTTTACCCCATAATAAACCTCTGCCCCATCGTCCTGCTAGTATCACTGGGAAGTCCACGTTACATTTATGTCATTTAGCAGACGCCATTATCCAGAATGACATACAGCTCATACAGTCTTACAATTCATGCAGTGGTGGGTTAAGGGTCGTGCTTATGGACCCAACAGTGGACCATCAGGGTCCATCAGAGTAACCACTAGGCTGCTGCAGTCAGACTTACAAATAATACAGTCTTACAATCCAAGCAATTGTGAGTTAAGGGCCTTGCTCAACTGTGACAGAAGTGGGATTTGAACCCTGGAACTTTCTGGCCCAGTACCTTAACCGCTGGGCTACCACAGTCCTGCAAGAAACACTAAGCAATAGACCATTCCAAAAAAACAATATTAACATAGGTGGCATTGTATTTGAGGCCTGTAACACATTGCACATAAGTAGGGACTGGGGAAATGTAGGACTAGTAGTTAGGTTAAAAAAAAATAAATAACACTAATTTCAACATGATGTTAGGGTGACGTCAACATATGATTGTAATCATGATTTGCTACACAAGTTGTATCCAAAGAGTGAGTCTTTAAGGACTCTTTAAAATGGGCTGAGGATCTCTAGTTTGTCAACATATGTGTGATAAAATTATTGACATAATTTCATTAAAAGATTTAAGGAATCTGGTGGAACTTTGGTTGATAATGTGCAAAGGCTGAAGCCCAAAGTGATCTAAAATCCCTCAGACGGCAATACACCAATAACTGTCATTTATGAATATCGGATAGAACCGCATTGGCAAGGGATTACTTTGAAAACCTTTGTCTCAAGCATTACAATACAGAATTACATGCACAAATGCCACTTAAAACTTTATTGTTATTTATCAATGCAAAACCACACACTGCACACATTACAGAGATATGGCAGTAATGAAGAGGGTATGGGTACTGAATTTGCTCTGCCTGCAGTCCTGTCCACATTACAGAATGTGTGGAAATTTTTGATCTAAAAAATGAACTTGGAACTTTTAAGACATGTTTGCAGGAAACATGGAACATAATAGCTTCTATCTTATGAGTGTGGTGAAAAGGAATGGCAACATTAGAAAGTGGTAAATGTTTATTAACAAATGAAGTTAAGCTGACCAGACAAATCATGAAATATTTTAGGTTCATACTGTCTAAAATGAAACAAAAGTCAAAGCAAATGTAAGAAACATTGTGTCTGCATTTTCCATACTGTCCCAGCTTTTTCTCATTTGGATTTGTAATAAGCTGCAAAAGCAGAAGTAGAAGCGAACATGAATTTGTTGAATTTGTGGAGGATTCTGTAGAGGGAGGAATTAATAAAAATAAACACTGCAAACATTAACAGAGAGTGCTCATGGCCTAAAATGAAATGACTTGAACTTTGCGTATTTGAGATGTAGCTGAAAATACAAGAGCAATTTTATCGCCTTTCTACCTGTATATGAAAAGAAAAGATGTTTAAATTTGGATTTTGTGCATTTTTGGAACTATTTCACAGAACATAATGTGGTCATTAGAGAGTGCATACTGTACTTGTAAATGAAATGACAACTAGAAGGACATGATCAAGAAAAGATGAAGCAAATTAGCATGGCACCCAATCTAGAGCTTTTCTCCAGGCAGCGGAAGCCATCAGTAGAGAACTCATATTTTGGGATCAGCACTTTGCCCGTCTACTCACTTTGCAATTCACCCAGAGTTAGCCTTGTAATTCCCTATATACACTACCTTGCCAAATCCAATACATTTTAAATGCTTGCACAAATGTGGCTCGTTCATCTTAGACTGATCCAGTGAGTTACTCACCAAGAGCCTTATATACATGCAATAACTATCTGATCTGATTGTATGAGAATTGCATTAGGTTTTATGAGCTTCTGTCATTTTTAATCAGTCTTGAACTTGATTTCCAGTCTAGCTGAGCAAAAGGAGGAAGGAAGCCCACAGCTTTCCTGCAACTTGTGCTCCATTTTGATAATTGACGAATTTGAGTAAATATTTAAATATTAATTTGTGTAAATTAAATTGTGCTTACATACAGGTACGCATCGTTTAACGTCCATCTGATTGATGTCTATTTGCTTTAATGGCCGAGGTCTTCGAAATTAGAACAGGTAATTAAGAATAAGTCTAAATTTTATTCCCAACTGAATGACAGAAAACTAGTACGAGTGATCCCTGCATGAAGCTGTTTCAAGTTGGATGAAAGTTACAAGGATATGAATGACTGTGTTGTCCCACACTAAATTAACATTATTGCTTAAAATAAAACACTATGCGCAAAGAATCTAAATTATATTGCGACTTTGGTAAGTTCTGGTGAACATCTAATTTGGTAAATGTCCTGTTTCTTAGAATGTAATGCAACCATTAGACTTACAACTTATACAGTCTTACAAGTCAAGCAATAGTGAGTTAAGGGCCTTGCTTAAGAACCAAACTGTGGCATCTTAGCAGAGGTGGGATTTGAACCTTGGACCAGCAAATGAATATTTAGAGAGTTGTTTGCACATTTTGTAAGTCACTCTTTGAATCTGTCAAATAAAAGGTTAATACATTTCCATGATCCATACATCAAGACATTTTTAAGTTTCAAATTAAGTTTCAGAATTTCATGTCAGCTTGAATGAATGTAGACTAGAATAATACAGGGTGAGTTGAAAGACAGAGGACACTCTTTTATTTTAGAAACAAAAGAGAAAATTACCACACCTGAATAAGTAATTGGTGAGCATCTTTTAGGCTATGTCCGCCATCTTGAAAACTGCCATGGATCAAGAGGATTTTTTTTCCAATGGGAAGGTGGTCTTGAGGCATATCAAAGAAGACCAGAATTGACCCGCATTTTCACAGAGCATTCTGTGGGGTGATGTGTAAGGGATAGTTGTAGAGGATGTGAGAGTTATGGTGTGGTGTGGAAAAAGGGTCACCCATCATCAAACAGACCCTAATTGTTCAGCATTACCTGACAAGGAAGCAGTGTTCTCATCCATTGTGACTGAAGATGGCACTTCCTCTGTTATTTCCAACAAGATGGGGCTCCACCATACTACAGAGTAGGTATTCATCAGTGGCTGGATATTATATTATTGAAATTGGATTGGCCGTTGTGGACCTGTGGAATGGCTGCCCAGCTCACCCGACCTCATACCATTCAACTTTTATCTCAAACAAATTGTGTAGGCTGAGAAAATCCACAACAAACACCACCTTCGGCACTGCATCGTAGAGACAAGACCACCTTCTCATTGGAAAAAAAAAACTTGGCTGTGACTAGATCACATTTTTCAAATTGGCTGTTGATACGCCCTGTTGCTTCAACTTTTTTAAATGTTCACTGCTGTGATTTTGGAGCCTGTCTACCAGAAGATCTGCCAGTATGTTCGCCACGGCAAAGCTCTCCTCCCGCGCTACCTTTAGAGCACAAGCGTATCCTAACTGAAACACCTGCACTTGGATCACCATCACTCACCACTCCCGCACCAGACCCACCAAAGCACTTCACAACACTTTTCTTTTTTATAAACTTTTCAGAAATTTGTCTAAATCTGTGTTAGTAAGCACTTCTCCTTGCTGAGGTAGACAGCATTACACAGCATAATTCTTGCACAGGTGTATCTTAGACTGATCACTATAAAAGGTCACTCTGAAATGTGAAGTTTACTTTTACCCCATTGGGGGGTCTTGGGGGGGGTCCGGTCCGGGAGGTCAGGAATATGTATATGGTGTCGCCTTCACATAAAGTTGATCAGGTTGCTGATTGCGGCCTGTTGTTTTTTAAGGATTAAAAAAAAGGATTTAAGAATTTTTACCTCGCATTGTTCTACTGAGTATATATGATTTGAAATATTTGGCGTCCACTGTAGTGGACTGTAGTGTAGCTAGTATAGCTGTTAATCTATTAATAATCCCCAAATTTGCAGGCAATTAGGAATGATTACTCTCAGCCTCACCCCTCATGCAGTTACTGTGGAGAGGGCAAGGGAATGGAGAGTGACACTTACAACGATGCATTATGTTTATCATTTAATTTAGAGTTTGGAGCTGCTGTGTGAACTACCAACCTCCCTAGATAATAATGACAGTTATTAGTATTAATTAAAATGTTTTAAGGTGAGTATGTGTTCCCTCCTTTCTTATTACCACTTGATATTATTAGCTTGGATTTGTTAGCAATAAAGCACAGCAATCAATTTTATTATTAACTTAAAGAGATGCTATTTGGAAAACATGTCAAAAAGCAAACATGACAAACCCTGCTTAAGTCACAGGACACGTAGCATGCTGTATCATGGACTTTTCACAAACGCTGCCAAAACCATTGTTGACATTTTTTGTTGTTAGTGGTCTTCAGATGAGCAAATGATCACTACATGGCTTGTTGTCCACACTCTCAGTGTCTTGGAATTGGGCAATAAGCGATGCAACACTGCTGTGTGAAATTGGTGGTCTTTCTGGCTGTCAGTTATATATATATGTGTGTCTCTAATAAAGTGGCCATTCACTATATCACTAAGACTGATGGTAAGGTCAGCTTTACCTAATAAAATGCTAGGTAAGGTAAAATAGGGCAGATGTTTTGTTACAAAATGCCCAGAACAGGCTGAACCTCCAAATCATAAGAATTTATTATATAAGCGTATTCCAACCATTTCATAATTAATTATTGGTAAATTTCACATCACTTTTAGAAGTAAATGAAATAGGTTTGCATCTGGCTAATGGTCTCACAGTGTGTAAAGATAAACCCCTGAGATTTCTTGAGTCAGTGTATTGTGTTAAAATAATCACACACACACACACACACACACACACACACACACACACACACACACCCACAGAATAAAGCCAGCACCATTAAGGTAATTAATATAATGATTTAGCAAAGTGCAAAGTTGCTTTTCTCTCTACTCTGCTCAGAGAGCAGTTCCATCCTATTCGTTCCATCACCAGGTGGGTTGTGCAGTTTCATTGAGGCATTTGATTCTTCACGTATGTGTGTGTGTGTGTGTGTGTGTGTGTGTGTGTGTGTGTGTGTGTGTGTGTGTGTGTGTGTGTGTGTTGGGAACTTTGTGACCTTGTTTCATTGCAGAAATGCAGTAATTATGTATATACGCCATGTCTCTCCCTAAGAGAAGCATATGGATACTAAGACTGTGTAATTATCTAGTGGTGTCTTCAGGATGAGTTTGAGTGATCTTGCTAAAGAAATCCAGTCAATTTTATTTCTATATTGCTTTTTACAACATATTATCGCTAAAGCAGCTTTACAGCTATCTAGGCTCACAGCTCTAACTGAGCATGCCTAAGGTGACAATGGCAAAGAAAAACTCCTTAAATATCATCTTGGGAGAACCAAGACTCAGAAAGTCACCCTGGGCAGCCTATATGTTATATGGAATATAATCAACTAAATTACCTAATTAATTCATTTGTCTTGATCACTGAGATACGCAGATGCTTGATAGAATAATTAAAATAGAGAATATAATAAAAAAAAGAAATAAAATAAATTAAATATATAATAGTGAAGCACAATAATAAATAAAAGAGAAAAAAACAATATTGTCTTTAATGTATTATGAGAAGGAATGGCAACATTACAAAGTGGTTACTGTCCCAAATTCATTGGAATGCCTCGCAGGCCTGAAACTCAGGAATGGATGTTTATTAACAAATGAAATGAAGTTGACCTGACAAAGACATTAAATCTTTCATGTTCATAATGTCTGCAATGAAATATAAGTCAAAGTAAATGTAAGAAACAGTGCATTTTTATTCACATTTTCCATAATGCCTGAACTTTCTTTAATTTGGAGTTGTATGAAACCAAACATAAATTACTGCCATTGATTTGCTATTGTTTTCCACAAGCTTTTACTGATGACAGAACTTCCAGCTCATTTCAACCAAGTTACACCTGATACATCTAATGAATTGTTTGAAACCCCCTTGATTCGAGACTTGTAGTCAGGTGGAGCTGCTTGTAGGCTGAAAGGAAATCCTCCAGCCTGTACTGACCACTCCTGGGATAAAGGATGAAAGGTTGAGTGTAAGCACAAGTCAGGTTACAAGGTCGAGTGTAAACACAGGAACAGTTCTTTTTGTGTACTATATATACCATGTGAAAAGCATATAGGAATCACAAGTACAGAGAAGACAAGAAGAAAATCCTCCATCATATTCTTGACATGGCAGGGCCATAACAACCAGCGCAGTGCACCATATATCCCACATGTCTGTGGGCACCGGTATATGCATTCATCTTTTCTGCCACAGTCCAGTAATGAGTCCTTGTAAGAGGGTCTAGACTTCACCCATGTTTAAATCACTGTAAACCGTGACCTCTTCTAGCACACTGCTTTAAACAAAGAGCACAGAAATGTGATACTGGGGGAAAAAAGAAGAGAGTGTACTAAGTTTTAGAGGAATGTGTATCGGCATGAGGATGCTCTCTCACTAATGGATTATCTGGAAAAGTGCCAAAGTTTTGCACCTGTTTGATTAAATATAGCATGAAGGGTCCCGTTTTTAGATACAATGGTTCCATGCACACACATACACTTTTGTTTCTATTTTTAATTATTATTTTAAAAAATTAGCCAAACCTGGTGTTTGACCTGGGTGCATAAATTTGGAACCTCCTGTTCCATCTCATCCCAAAGTTGCTCTATTGGACTGAGATATGGTGACTGTGGAAGCCCTCTGAATACAGTAAACATTGTAATTGTGATTGTCGATGATTGTCATTTTCAAGAAACCAGTTTGAGAAGATTTAAGCTTTGTGATATGGTGTGTTACCCTGCTGGAATTAACCATCAGATAACGATACACTGTGGTCAATAAGGGATGCACATGGTCAGGAACAATACTAGACTACGCTCAGTTGATGTTAAAGGGCTTTCCTCAGTTTCCTGTTCTTAGCTGACAGGTACTCAATGATCTTTTTGCTGCTGCTGCCCATCTGCTTCAAGGTGTGATGTTTTCCATTTTATTGTGACACTGATGCAAAACCAATTCTGGGTTTAAAAGGAAGTTGATATACATGGAAATGTATTTTTCATTCTTTAATTATTTTGGTTTATTTGATTTTTAATTGGGAATGTTTTATATGTTAGTATTATATAAAAAGTAATAGGTAAGTTTTCAAATTAAATTTATTTTATTTACAATTCCAGTTTCTTTGAATGATATTTTATGTTCCTATTATTATAGACTGTCCCTGTAGAAAGAGCCAGCAGTATTTACAGTAGAACCTCAGAATTCAAACTTATTTGGTTCCAGAAGGCCATTTGATCTCTGATTTGTTCAAAGCCACAATAAAATTTCCTCCTAAAAAATCTTGTTATTAGGATGAATTCATTCCCGACCATTAAATGTCACCTATATTTGTATGTCATTAATTATTAAACCCACGGATAAAGTAAATAATAACAATCAATAAAAACGTGAACTATCCCTTGTGTTTGAAGTCGTGTTAATTTGAACTTGCAGGTGAAACCACAATTGCCGACTGAACAGATGTTTGAATTCTGAGGTTCCACTGTATATATCCTTAAGGGAAATCATGTGGGAATTTCTCTCCTTGGTTGCTCTTGAGTAGAAATACTGTCGCAATAATTGGTGAGGGTGAAACTGCCTGAAGCAGCATACTTTGTACAGTAAAATTCTCCCTTTTCTTCCATTTAGTTATTTGTTTCTCAGTTTTTTTTTCCTTCCCACTCGAAATAAAAGCCTTTTTGGGTTAAAAGGATATCAGATCTTTTACTCTGAGTTATCCATCTCAGCAACTTGGCATCTTGAAACAGGAATGACTGGTAATGCACAATGACCAAGGGCAGGTTTTGCCACATTAAGGCAAGTGTTGGCCCTGAAGCTGTACAGGTTTTCACTCTCCAGAAGGAATTTGAATGCCAGAGGTTCTGTAGGCAATGAGCTTTACCCTCCAGCTAAAACACTGACCTTCTATTCTCATGGGCAATGGATCCAGGACTGAGATTCAGTGTTTCTTCTCTCCAACATAGGGTTGATGGTTCCAATATTAAGAAAATATCAAAGATCAAATTCCAACATCCATAAATATAGTCAGTCGTGGTAGTTTGTACACAGGTTTAATGTGGTCATATGCTGGATTGCTTGAAGAATTAAAATTAACAGCGGAAATACTGAACGGGATCCAAATGCATGCGTATTGTCAACTTTATGGCTTCAGGATACCATAAAAAATGTTAAATATAATTTAAAGTAGATCAACGTGTCACTTTTAGACCTTGGTTGTAAATAAAGGTCCGCTTAACACCCTTAACATGGGCATTTTCATAGCTATGGCCATTTTTCTTTGGGACGGTAAAAGAGCACACACTGGCTTGTTTGAATCTGATCAGTTAAGATGTTTTACGCACTTCATAATTCAAATTGCCGCTAACATCAGCAGACGATAGAAACAAGACATGAAGTTCCAACTACAGCCATAAATACAATACCTGTACTGCTATGCCTGGATAAAGGTTTTAGTACCTAAGATCATCATGATTGTATTCTCCATAGGTTTCTCATTACAGTAATTACAATAACAATAATAATAATAAAAATATGTTGTTGTTGTTGTATTTATGTAGCGCCTTTATGAGATGGTGGAAGAAGGGAAGTATTAAATGAAAAGATGGGTTTTGAGTCAAGAAGGAAGATAATTAGCATTATTCAAGACACACTCGCTGGTCACTTTATTAAATACACCTTGCTAATACATGTTAGCACCTTAAGAACTGCCTTAATTCATCTTGGCCTAGATTTAAGGTGCTGGAAACATTTAGAGAAGTTGTCCATGCACATCCATGAAGTGAATTACCCGGTCAAAATCACTGAGAAAACTAGGGCCCTGCATAGCCAGTTGGACCCTGCGATCCCATTTTGACCTGAATTGGATCAATGCAGATATGGAAATAATGAAAGGGAAAATACAAGCCTAAAGATAAAACAACAGCAAACACATGAAATGTGTTTCACATGAATGATGAAACTGGCGACATTATCACTATAGAGTGCTTTAGAATTCAAACTTAATTGGGTGTAGAAGGCCATTCAAATTCAGATTTGCTCTAAGTCAGAGTTAAATTTATATTATTTATATATAACTTAATTTATACTAGGGCTCTGGCATATACTAACAGGTTGTACCGATTTTCAAAGTCCAAAAAAAATCCTGAGCAAACCGTTTAATGTCCAAATTATTCAAATAAAGGTTTCAAAGCTTTCAAATTCAGATGTGCCACTGTACAATATGAATTAGCATTAATTACAAGAATACAAAAAGAATATGGCAGATAGGTATTGATTCGGTGCATTAAGGATGGGTTAAGCAATTTTCTTTTTTATAACCCATTTCTATACATACAGTAACTGCTGATCTGTGTCTTTCAAAAGAAAACATGTTGTGGTGTTCAACAAGCCTACAAAATATGGGATAAGTGCCACCTTTGATATATAAGAAAACATCCAGGTGTTTAAAGAAATTCTTTTTTTCTGCTTGTCTGACCTGGATTTCTCTTTATGTGTTCCGAATACTTAGTTTTCAAATAAACAAAGGACAGTGCCCATGTAGACAGAAGACGTTTATCTTTGAATCCCAGGCTGGTGTACAAACGCTATCACAGGATGAGTTAGCATGTTCTCTCTGTTCCCTTAGACAGGATACAAAACAACACAGAATTCATACCCTTTGTTGTCATTGCTGAAGAAGCTGCAAATATGTCGTATTGCGCTCAGAAATCTGCCTCCATTCTTCCTGTCATTGCCATATCTTACACCAGACAGCGGATAAACTTTCACAACATTGGTAACAATGGCGCAAGGCATCTCACACACTCACGGAGGATCTGTCAGGAACAAAGTTGCAATATTAAGGTGTTTAAGTGAGAACAATCCTGAAGTTTAAACAGAGCTCAATAAAATGAAGCACACACTGATACTACTTGTATGCTACTGCTCTGAAAAGATCACAGGTTTTCTGTTGTGTTGTCAAAATGCACCAATAAACCCAGGAAATGTAGTTTATTTGTTTATTTAGCTTTGCATTAGCTCCAGTGACCATACATAACAGGAGTAAGGTTAGATCGATACTAGTCAGACATGTTCATACTGGACTAGGGGTTTCATAGACTAGTCGACTACTACATCCATAGTTACCATGGGATGCTGTAGCTGACTAGTCGGAATGAGAAAAAAACAGTAATAAGGATGCAGGAAGAAAGTAAAGAAAGCAGCTCTACTTAAAAACAAAGTAGAAATCAGACTTTGTAGTTTGGAATTACTTCAGAAAAGATGAGTCCATTGTTACAGTAATCTGTCCTGCAGCGTTCATTTTGTGTAACATTAAGTAAGGGAATACAGAGCGTGCCGTCTGACAAGAGAGCATTAAGTGAAAAGAATTTATAAACACAACAATGCTCATAGTACAGTATACCTTCAAGATAGATATATATATATATATATATATATATATATATACAAAAGACATACGTTGTCTTAATTATCTTTTATTCACCATTTTCAAACCTCTCCTGCAGCACAAGCACAGCAGCATGCTGATGATCCAATTGTTATCAAAGAAAAGCTGTTTGCGTATTTGGAAAACAGGTACCATTGTAAAAGTACTGTATAATCAATATTGTGCATTATAATTTATAACTAAAAAATGCAGAAGAGTGGGATTCAGAGATATGAGGTACTGGTATAACACTGGGTCTTGCTCTGATAGGAAAATAAGCACTGATGTTGTATTGTTTTGCAGTTATTTATTGTCATCATTAGCCAGAGGAGTCACTGAAACTGGATTTAAAATTTTAACCACTTTTGCCACTGGCAACTGAAATATTTTTTACCATATATGGTTACTTTTTCCATGACTGTGGAAATTATTGGTGCATAAATGTCCTGTTTTTATGAGCCTGAGATGTTTAAGTTGGAGGTGCCTGATGGCACAGACGGTAGACCTCATCTCTAGATACTGTAGATGACATTATTTCACACAAATTTGGATTTACACGGTTTTTCAAGAACAACTGGTCTATATAAAGCCATAGTTCAGACAGGCATTGGCAGATGAGTTTTCACATTGGCTTTGAATCCTCTCTCAAGCAATCCTGGGTGCTTGATTTGATACTGTTCTTCTTTGTAATGAACTTTTTTACACACACAAGTAGCTGACAGTTAGCTGAGAATCCTTCACCAACTTTCAGCATTGCTATTTAATAAACATCACACGTATTACCACCTAAAACAGGAAAGAACCCCTAGGGGTTTGTATTGATAAAAAGAATGCATTTCATATGAAAATCCAGCATCTAGACTGTCTTTAAAAAAAAACTTTGGTAGCACTCTCAGGGATAATGATGCAACCACAGGGCAAGAGTCAGCAAAGCAGATAATAAAGTTCCTATTACATTGGAATATGTATAAATAAACAGGGTCACAGGACACATTGAGTGCTGCATTGCGGACTTTTCGCAAAGGCTGCCAAAACCATTGTTGAGGTTTCTTCATTGGTAGCAGTCTTCAGACAACGACTATGACGTGGCTTGTTGTCCACAGTAAAAAGTTTGGAAAAGTTTGGAACTTTCTGTGTTGATAACTTTTGAACTACAAGATATTCTGGTGGCGGCTATCGATTTCTTTTATTATGCTACATGACCACTTTCCCATTGGAAAAACTTGTCCTTGATCCAATATGGCAGGTTTTTAGATGGCTTCCGTGTTCCAGACAGTGCCTAAAAGATAGGATACCCTCACCCATTACTTACTGGGGTATATCAGATATGTGATTTTCCCTTTTGTTGAAATAAAAGGGTGTCATGTCTTTTGATTTACTGATACTTAGTATGGGGTATAAAATATTGTAAGCGAAATAAAGGTACAATTCAAAAGTTGCTTAATAGTGCTGTATGTTCTGTTGTGGTCACACCATATGCAGCTGTTAATCAGTTCATCATTTGGTTTAGATATAAGCACGTTAATTCTCGTTTATACACAGTGAAACCTAAAATCAACAGGACGTTTAATATGATATGTGTAAAAAAAAAAATACCATGAGCGCTGCAACAACTCTAATTTCTGTGTCTCGCACGATCTTCTTCTAACCCTCAGAAGGTAATTTTGCTGGAACTAATGAGAAGACAGAGGGAAGCTGCTCCTCAGCTAGTTAAAACAGCTTTGATGAACTGCCGCTGTCCCATGGCTTACATTGTCATTAGCCTGACACTAGACTCAAGCGAAGTCTAAAGAAAATGAAAAATTGATTTACTTCACTTTCCCTTTGAAGCAAAATAGCAAAGCTCTCATGATGCAGGCATGCTGCACAGATCGACCCAAGCTTCAAAACCCGATGCCTGAGCATTTAGCGGTGCAGTAATGAGCAGTGTGAGGATGAGAATAATACCGTTTTCAACGACATATACACTGATGAGCCTTTATTACCGCCTGCTCCGCAATAATGTTTAGTTAATCACTGGCAATGAAAGGGCGGAGCAACTAGGGAGAAGGACAACAGGGTCTCAATCTGCCAGTGGTGGAAGAACTACGCACATACTTTACTTGAGTAAAGAAATTGAAATACTACTAATCTGAATTGAAAAATATGTCAAAGTCATAATATGGCTTATATGCTTTAATGAGTATGTGTAGCTGAATGAACTTGAATAAAATATTGTGTTATAGACACAATATTGTGTTATAGTTTTTGACACAGGATGTTGCTTATTGGGGAAAGAGGCAAATATCCATTATATCCATTACACTGAGAGTGCATAATGGTTTGTACTACAGCTATAACTCCACCAGAACAGAGCACCAGTGCATCACACTCCCTCAATCATCTGTCCTCAGTGAGTCCTTATTCCACCACGTCCACATGTAAACCTGTGTCATTATGTTATTTAGCAGAGCAACTATAATTGATACAGTCTTACAATCAAAGCAATTGTGGGTGAGGGCCTTGTTCAAGGACCCAACAGTAACAGCCTGGCAGAGGTGTGTTTTTTGAACCCTGGACTTTCTGGTGCATAGTCCAGTACCTTAAATGTTAGGCCACCACAGTCCCTCCCATTAACCCAAGGTAGACATTGCATGCATTTCCCTTGTGCATTGATGAGCCTCAAACTGTCGCAGACTCATGTTTTGTCTATCCTCTAATTAGAGTTATTGTTTACTCACCTCTGAGACTGGGAGCACCCCATTAGTCTGGTCATAATGATTTGTCCCTTCATAAAGTGACTCAGGTCTTTACTTGACTTTAAACATGTTGACGACAGGAACCAACTGTTCGTTTACTGGGTAGAATAGGATTAACCCTGCTTTGCCATTTAGCCTCACTGGGGCTCCAGAATCCTGATCACCAGAGAGCTGAGTCCAGCTGGGTTCTGGTCATTGTTGCAACATTGGGAGAGCAACCAACAACGGTCCCTGTGGTGGGCTAAAATACATTAGAAAATCATATGCTTGCTTTATGAACCCATTTGGGTGTATATGATGTATTCTGAACATAAATCACTTAACATGAAATTGACCTATTTTAAATAATTTGTATTTTTCCCTTCATACTTGATGTCTACTTATATATATTTCCCACAAAGTAAGTTGGTCAGCAACTAAGTTGACCAAGCCTCTCCGGGAATGCACTGCAAATGCTGTCATATGCATGCTTAGTCAGTCTAGAGTAGTCGGGCAAACAGGCTGTAAAAGCTGCTCACATTTATGTGATGCTGTTTCTGCTGGATTCGAGTTGATAGACATGTGAATACTTAACGAGGCTGTCTTCAGATCTAATACAGCAGGGGTGTCTGTCAGTCTGTCAGGAATGTCACAACAACTGCAATATAGTTTGTTGCATCTGTGGTGAGTATATACTTAATGCTTAAAGACACACCATGACTACACAAGAGAGTCACTCTGTTTTGGAAGTAATATTGTTCAACAAAATGTTCAGTCATGCTAGGAGCCTGACTCTGAGGTATCGGAAATCTATACCATTTGAATCCTCAGTGATGTCATGAGGACAGAAGGATCACATGGTCTGGTACTTCTGTCAGACCAATCTTTCTGGTACTGAAAACAAGATACTAAATGCTCCAGTCTGCCTTCAGCCACAAGACCTGTCCCACATGATGGCATTTTCCTAGTACTGTAGCCCAGATCCTAGATGAGGCAGATGAAGACGCCACAATGCATGAACCAGATGTTGAAAATGACATTGATCCAGAATGGTCATGATGTGTTGGAGAAGAAGCATAGGGTACAAGTTATGACAACATGCCACTTCACTGCAGAGCACACGGACACACGTACTCATACTGAAGAATGCTCTTTCATCTTATCTGTTAAGGTGCAGCCACTGCAGATCACGGCATATTCAATTTGGCACAGGTTTTTTGCTGGACTTACTTACTACAAACCCTTGTTATTTATCTGGGCTTGGGGCCAGCACTAGGAGTATACTCACAGTGACCTTTTTTGGTCTCAAAGCACTGTGCATAATGCACAACTTTAATGTTTCAAACCTCCACCTGGAACTGAACCCAGGCCCTCTGACTCTGGCAGATGGATCTACATACTTAGCCAGCAAAGCTGCTAACTCGTATTTTCGGAACATGGAAGGGTCCTGGAGTATCCAGTGAAAACCCACACAGGCAGCAGCCAGGCTGGGACTTTAAACCTGGTCTTCAAAGCTGTGAGGTGGCAGAACTAACAACTGCACCACCGTGACACCCATTAGTAATACCCTATATGACACAATATGTATTTTTCCAAGCATGCAATAAATATAAACATTAAAGTATTTATGGATGCTTGGGTAGATCTGTCTTCCAGAGTTATGGGCATCCCGTGCAGGCATGACTGACTGGATCTGAGGGTAAGGAGGCCAGTCAGGGGATCATCAACTGCTATTGCAACACGAACCCTGTCAGCCCTGCAATGGATTGGTGTCCCGTTTTAGGCATGTTTACCACTACACCCTGTGCTCTCCAAGGACAGGCACTGGAGACACATAACCCTGACCAGGAACCATAGAGTTAAAATGTAAAGAAACTAAGCATATGTATAAAGGTAAATTTTTTGATGATTCATGCAGTCTTTATAAGGTCTCAGAAATATATTGAAACACTAATACATTTACAGTATTTAGCAGACGCCCTTATCCAGAACGACTTACAACTCATACAATCTTACAATTCAAGCAATCGTAAGTTAAGAGCCTTACTTCAGGAGCCATCTGTTGCAGCTTGGCAGAGGTCGGATTTGAACCCTGGACCATCAGGCATAGAGTGCTGTACCTTAATCGCTGGGCTACCACAGTCACAGTCAATGGCACATTAAAGAAAGAGTAATATTCCGTTTACGTGTACATTCTTTTCATTTTGAAATTCAACAAAATGTGTAATTCGTCCAGTGGTGTCCAAACGTCTGCGCTTTCATATACTTTAGCGCCCTCTAGTGTCCGTTTTAAGCCCAAGGATAATATTTCGTCCTCCACTGCCAATCTTCATTTAAACCTCATTCAAGCCTATAAGCGAATTTCAAAGATTCATGGGAGCTTCTTGACATTTGCAAACAAGAATACAATCCACAGAAGTTTCTTTCATCAATATGAAGCCAGAAAAGAGCAATTATGGTGGATTAAGATTGGAAACGATGACCTTCAGTCTTCTTCAGGTTTATGATTCACTAGATATATTGTACGTGCTTAGAATTTAACTTATTATTGCCAGTATTAATTATTATTATTATTATTATTATTATTATTATTATTATTATTATTATTATTATTAAAATGTGTTTTACATTTGGATATTTTTTGAACATACCAGATATTTATGTGGATCCCTTAGAAACTTCATATCTGTAAAATATATATGCAAAAATGTTTTGCAGCTGTTTATTAGCTACTTAATATCTGCCTTTTGAGCACTAGAAAGGGGCTATGGTGTTGTCAGCTGGTATTTTAACCAGAACCGAACCAGCATTCCCCACCATTAGCAAGCTTGGACCAGCGTGCCGTTTTTTTTTTTGCTGGTCACTGTGTTTTTATTTTACAGAGTCTGTGCATAACTGGTGACCCTTTTAAAAAGACCAGAATACAAAAGTGCTGAAAGGGGGTTGATGTCAGAAATGTTTTGTTCAATGTCTTGTTCAACTGTTTTGTCCATGTCCATGTGGGTTTACTCCATAGCCACCATTTCTTCCCACATCCCAAATACATGCATTTTGGTTTGCAATTGGTTGCTCTAAATTAGCCCAATATTTAATGCATATGCGATTTTGATCAGACCTGGAGAGGATCAACTCCTTCAGGCTATACTGCAGAAATGTGAATTTTGGCAAGTAAATAACCAGTGCAATACACTACCTTCCTAAATGAGGTTCTCAGCAGTGCATAAGGGTCACGTGAAGGGAATGATGAGCACTGCGAAATAAAGTGACAATAATCACAGTGCCTTTGTTGTACACTTGCAATATATGATTAATTAAACTACATAAGATAGTCAGTTATGCATCATGAAATAAGATGTGTGTTAATTCTGTTTTAGGCTTCTTTAAGGTAGACTAAGCTACATGTTCAGTGGGGGGTCCACTGGGAACGATTCTCCTGTAAAGGTAATTTGTCACTTTAATTTTGTTTTGCTCAGTAAGACGCTGTGCAGTGTGTTTGAAACACAATGTGTCAAATAAACTATAGTGATGTTTGGACATCAATATACTTATATCTTCAAATATATTTATATGTTTATCTGTAGAAAACTTTTGAGAATCACTGCACTCACTGAAGAAGCACATTAATATATTTAACCTGTACCACGCGTTGGCCGACCTACTAGAGTATTGGGACTTTTATTTTGAAGTCAATGCAGAAGTGCTCACGTAGCTCGCCAACTCACACAGCTGACGTTTAGCAGAGCCAAAATGAAGGCCTGAGCAGAATCTTTCGTTTTTCAGTTTCTTTTAATAAACAATGTAATTATTTCGAGTTGCGCGTTTTTAACTAAAGTGGGGTTAAGGCAAGACGTCTCCGATATAGCCGCGCGAAGTGAATGTGGTCCGGGGGACAGATTGGATGCAGATGTGTTTTTGCAGCAATACTAATAATTACATAGAGCGGCGTGCTTTGTTTGTGTAATTTAATTTAATATTAAACTTGGGACAGATTTATCACAGAGTCAGTATTTATGTCTTAATACTTACAGAATTCCCGAACTTTACACCGTTGCTTATTTGTTAATAACAGGTGCGATTGGAGTTTGTTTACACAATTAACGCGTCGTGTTTAAACCGGTTTTATCTTCATAGCTCCTGCGGATTTAAGTTTAAACTTGAGCTCTGACCCACGTGTAAAGAATCTCTTGTAGTTGAACCGCATTTAGCACTAAAATGGATGACTTCAGCTCGATAAGCCTGCTGTCTCTGGCCATGTTAGTGGGTTGTTATGTGGCAGGAACAATTCCTCTGGCTGTTAATTTCTCGGAGGTAAGTCAACCTTTGGTCATATCTTGTGCTTCTACATTCAACATTGTGTTAAAATCTGTGTAATCTGTGTGTCAAATGAACAGAAGCGACCACCTCTTATGCAGGGACTCCTTGAGAGTTGTTGTGGGACTGTGGTGTTCTAGTGGTTAAGGTACTGGAGGTACAAGTAGGTCCAGGATTCAAATCCCACCTCTGCCCCATTGGGGTCCCTGAGCAAGGCCCTTAACCCACCATTCTTTAGATTGTAAGAGTCAAGTCAAAGTTATTTCTATAGAGCTTTTTACAAAGGTGCATTGTCTCAAAGCAGCTTTGCAATCTTATATTATCCTAAAAGGCCAGTCCCAAATTGAGCAAGCCTAGGGTGACAGTGGAAAGGAAAAACTCCCTGAAAGTAGAAGGAAGAAACTTTGGGAGGACCAAGATTCAAAAAGGAACCCGTCTTCCATGGGTGGCCTAAATGTTAATTAAGTAAATACTTAAAATTATATTAAAGTAATAGTACAATTAAGTAAATAATAACATTTTAACCAATAATAATATTTAAGTTATTAATAAAATAAGTAAAACAATAGATTTTAAAACAAAATAGATTTTAAAATCAGTCCTCAGTGGGAGGTCCTTGAAGGCACATCGCCTCTTAGTGACTTAATGATGGAGGGAGTTACTGCACTCTGGTGGGACTGGGTTCTGTTGATAAAAAACAGTAGAGTGATGCTGAGGTCGAGGAACATCTTAGTGTGTGGTGCTGGAACCGGTACAGGAACATCTCTTCGGAGAGAAAAGAGAAAATGTAGTTACTTATAGGTTAGGAGCACAGAGTCTATTATGTCTATAGTAATAGAGCGTGAAGCTCCGGTAGCACTAACTATAGCAGCATAGCTAAAGGGAGAGAACCAGAAGTTAACACAGCCAAGAGGCAGGAGCCAACCTGAGCCATGCGTCATAGTCTAAATCGAACTAAAAACCTGCGCAAATGATGTTTTCAGCCTAGACTTAAAAAATTTGGAGAGTGGAAGGTTATTCCATAGCTGGGGGGCCAAGTATGAGAGAGTTTTTCCCCTGCTGTAACTTTTTTTTAAAGACTGTATGAATTGTAAGTCACTCCTAGATAAGGGCGTTTGATAAATGATGTTTTTTGGAGAACTTCGCGTTCATGAGCCAACCTGCACAGTCAATGCTTAGTAAGAAGAGATATGTCACTTTTCCACTGTATGAAAGCTCATTTATACTGCAGGTCTTTCATAAAGCTATACTAGGTTTTCAAGCTTCTCCTATCTGTTTGACTGTGCAATAATCTGCTTTTGAAAGTTTTTTTTTTTCCCCTTTCTCTGCCAAAATTAAAACTAACGTGCATCTTGGTGAGCAGTGCGACTTTTGCACAGCACTCTACCTGGTCCAGGCACTGGAATTTCCTGTTCTGTCTCTTTGATATCATGTATGTGTATATCCATACACTGCTTGCAAAAAGTAAGATGTATTTTATTATGGCATGTTTCATTTTGAAATATCCCCTAATTTCTGTGAGCACTATGTATACACTTTGTATTTCTAAAAGATTTGGATTGCTGAATATTAGGCTTGTAATGACCCTAAGAACAAACATTTTTTCGTGAGACGCATTTTTTTTTTTGCAGCGCTGACCTGTTTGAGGGAGAAAAGCCAAAGACAAGGCAAATCACTTGCATAGGGTTTTCATACATAAAGATACGAACAGGATGTAAAAAACGTTTAAATATAAATAAAAAAATTTTGACCTTTAATTATTAGTCTTTAGCAGGTCCTCTTGTATGCGTTGGTTTACTCCCAGTGCTCTGGTTTCCTCCTTCGTTCTAGAGACATGCATTAGGTTATGCTAAATTGGTTCGGGCCGAGTACGTGACTAGTTGCAAAGTATCCTTGTGTTTTGTTGTAACTTTGTGCCTGTGTTTGATATTGAAAGCGATATTAAACAAACTAAACAAATTATCAAACAAGCTTTTAAACCCCTGAATGATCAGCGTGTGTCGTGATGTAATTGTTTACATTTCTGTCCTTCAACCTTCTGCTTTTCACTTAAATTAAAATTGATTTCTGTAGCACTTTTTACAATATGTACATTGCCTTAAAGCGGCTTTACAGTATTATATTGTCTTAAAAGGCCAATCAGAAATTGAGCGAGCCTAGGCTGACAGTGGCAAGGAAAAACTCCTTTTTTTTTTTTTTTTTTTTTTTTTTTTAAACGTTTTGGCTAAAGTCAGCAGTGGGTTTTTTTGTTGGTACCTTAGGTGCTATAAGCTTGTTGTGCTCAGCTGACTCCTGCAGTTTGTCGTAATTTTGTAGACGGTTGAATAAGTTACTAATGTATTTACTTGCAGCTGATTTCTAACATAGTTCTGTTAACAATGATTTTCATTATTAGAACAATATCTGTATTTATGAAACCAAACTACCTCCCATGACAAAGATTCTGAGAGTGATTGTGTCTATACTTTTGTCTCTTGGCACAGTTTGTGCATTCATTTGTAACCTTTATGTGGAACGCTACTTCAATTTGTGGTCCATCCTACCTGGCTACATGACGCAGATAATATGTGAATATAACTCTTAATGCCTGTTTATTATTATTATTATTATTATTATTATTATTATTATTATTATTATTTGGTAAACTGAATGGCCTATTCGATGTTAGCTCTCACACTGTGAAAACATCAATTTAAATATTATTATTATTAGGCTATATCTCATTGCTGATTTGTATATTGTTCATCACTGGAAAAAGTAATCATTAGGTACTCACGCTTGCTGAGCAGGAACACCCCCAGCAGCTGTTTACACCATGCTCTTATATAGTTGTCTGTATATAATGAATTGACCCTTGTTACATAGGCTCGGGTGTTTAATTTCTCCCGCATCTGACACGTCAACTACAAGAACCTACTGTCTATTTGGTGTAATTGATCTCCGAGCTTAATTTTTGTTGCTGTGATGAGATAAGCAGTGTAATCTAACATTAGTTCTGAGAGTGATTTAAAATGTTTAAAGATTAGGGCCCAGTTAAGTTTGGTTTAAGGGCCCAGCAGTGGTTGCTTGACAGTGCTGAGACTTGATCCCTGGATATTCTGGTCCATAGTCCAGTGCCTTAATCACTCAAGTCCAACAACTCGTGCAACCCAACTTTCTAGACTTGTCTAAACAAAATGCTGTTATGAAGTTTAATGTACAGAGAAAAAGTGCAAATATGTTCGTGTGTTTTTTTTGGCTGTAAAATATGCTCTGATATTCACCCAAACCAAAATTATACACAAAACACACTGAGCCCAGTAACACACCAATGATTGTTTTACTTTCCATGTTGCAAAATGATGTCATAACATGCGTTGTGCTGTTGTTGGACAAACAGCCTTTATTATAATTACACACATTCTGGTTTGCAGTACAAGTTTTTCTCTTCCCTGTTGACCAAGTTAAGGTTAAAGTGCAAGGTTATTTCGAAGCGGCAGATTAGTTTGAATCCCCAACCTTTCAGTTCATAGCCCAAAACCTTAGGCACTGTGATGCCACTGCCCATTACTGTCGGTCATACACTGTGGATTTGACCACCTGAACTAAGGTTGTACTTGTTAGGGTTGCAACAATGCACTCGGCTCATGATTTGAGTCACGATACGTGATCTGATATTTTTACAGTCTTTCACAAAGAATTGAGTTAAGATAAAATAACATATTTCTAATTTAAAATCAACACATTAAAATCAGTTCAGAAAAACGCACATCTCTTTTATTTGTTTACAAGCCAGTCTTGCCTGGACCAATATGTTGGACACATTGATGTATCACTGCAACGAGTCAAAGCGTATAAGGGAGTCATATATATTATTATTATTTTTATTTTTTTTTTTTTACCAGAAATCAGCAACAGTGAACAGAGTCCAGCACAGTTTGAGTTCCCTGACCATTGCAATGCCTAAACACGAGATTTAACAATCCACCTGAAATGTGTGTGTTTAAACAAGAGAGCAAGTGATATGTGCAGGACACTGGCCTCTGTTGTGTGCGCGTGATAAGTGTGTGTGATAGAATCGCCAGAGTTTGTTAAGCTGTCATTTCAATGTACGTTGAATTTAGGCATGTAAGCACGAAGATAAAGCGTGACCAAAGGCTGCCCAAGAGCTCTGAAATTCTGACCCATTGCTCCCAGTGCAGCCAGCTCATATTAAACAAGACTTTCTAGGCTTATCTTGGCAGGGGTGTACATTAGGGTCATGTTTAGATTTGATGGTTCATGATGTGATATCGGCACTAAGAATACAGTATCATAGATATATATATATAAACCAAAACATAACAATCACTGCTTTGATCTGCACTGACCAAGGACCATTATGGGACTGAATCACTGTGTACTGAATTATATAACAAGTTTCAGCTGGAACTAGTTGTGTTGCTCGACTCAAGTTTAAGCAAGACAAAGTCAAAAATGTGTTGAGAACCGAATTCGAGGTTCTTAGATCTGAGGTGGTCAAACACAGAGGTACCACTGCATATTATTTATAATTAATTTGATCCAAGTTATTATATTAGAGGGCATAATAAACAGAATTCACTTTATGGTTTATCTGTAATATATCAAGTCCTAATGTGTTGTTAAGTTCCTTGTTGTAGAATGACCTTTCTTTTTTTCTTTCTCATATTCTCTTTCTTTTAGGAAAAGCTAAAGGTGGTGACAGTGCTTGGTGCAGGGCTGCTATGTGGAACAGCACTGGCTGTAATCATTCCTGAGGGTGTGCATGCTCTCTATGAAGAGGTGCTGGAGGGTGAGGCTCTCACTTTTCCTCTTTTCCAGTAGAATAAATATGACGTGTTAGGGGTGGATATTGGAAAGGATTTCATGATATGATATGCATCACAGTACATGGGTGACCATATGATTATGGGGCCGTGGTAGCCTGACGGTTAAAGTACTGGACTCCGGACACAAATCTCTCCCCTGGCAAGCTGCCATTGCTGGGTCTATGAGCAAAACTGTAAGACTGTACCAGCAACAAGTCTCTCTGGATAAGGGCATCTGCTATATCACAATACAATACAATGTCGCAGTATATTGCTTTATTTAGCACAGCCCTGTTAGATGTGCCGTTTCGGCAGTGGTATCAAATCAAAACTTAGATTCCTCAATGCATAATAATAAAACAATATTTTCATCTGTATCTCAAACTTTGGCACACCTTGGCCTTTTCAAGATTTTCTCCTTCCAAAAAAGTGGTCTCTTAGCTGTTCACCCTTTAAATAGAAAAATACCATTCCTGACTTTGGACTGATCATGCAACAAGGCACCCCAATGCCAGATGTTGTAGTTGCTCAATTGAAAGGGACTGCGGTTAAGGTACTGAACTCTATGCCTGATGGCCCAGTGTTGAAATACCACTTATGCAAAAGCTGCCACAGTTGGGTCCTTAGGCAAGGCCCTTAACCCTCATTTGCTTGAAGTGTAAGACTGTAAAACAGTTTCTGTTTTCCTCGTCTTGCAGCTGGGCATCACCATGCTCATGGGGAAACTGAGAATGCTGCAGCAGAACAGAAAGTAGCGGAAGGAGTGGTAGGACCTAGTCACGAACAGATCCACGGCCATGAGCAGCTGCACGCCTTTATAGGCATCTCTCTGGTGATGGGATTTGTCTTCATGCTGCTTGTAGACCAGATTGGCAGCTCTCATATGCACAGCAGTGAAGGTTAGTGCATTAAGGCGCTAAACTTTGAAACATCACAATTCTATGTAACTGATTTAACAAAGCTGCTTTGACTTTCGTTTTCTCCAGATCCTGAAGCAGGCAGGAACGCGAGCTCCAAGATCACCACTACACTCGGTTTGGTCGTCCATGCAGCAGGTAGATTTTATATGGAAGAACATGGATTTTATAGAACCAGCCACTCTTCTGAATGGAAATGTGTGCTTTTTTTGACCTGATCTGTTTCTCTCTGCAGCTGATGGGGTTGCTCTTGGAGCTGCTGCTTCGACCTCTCAGACTAGTGTCCAGCTCATTGTGTTTGTGGCCATCATGCTTCATAAGGTGCAAACAGCTGGACACCTGTGTATTATTATAGTTTAACATATACTCAAATTCCAGTCACTTGTAGAGATGCCTAGTGAAAATCAGCATTACCCTTTTAAATTCCCACTCATAGTCTAAAAGCAAAGCCATGAGACGGTCAGCCTTAGATATGACCAACTGCCTAGTCCCCATTTAAGAAAAATACCTTGTTTAGACGAACTTTATAGTCATTGTGCAGACTGCAGGTGCAGAGCCAGTGAAATGCAGTTAGCATCTAACTCGAAGTGCAAAATACAGTATTAGTAGCATTATTAGTAGTATTATTTACAGTAAAAATGTTAAATGATCGTGTGTGTGTTTCTGTCTGTGTGTGTCCGAGTCTGTCTGTCTGTGTGTGTGTGTCTGAGTCTGTCTGTCTGTGTGTGTGTGTCTGAGTCTGTCTGTCTGTCTGTGTGTGTGTGTCTGAGTCTGTCTGTCTGTGTGTGTGTGTCTGAGTCTGTCTGTCTGTGTGTGTGTGTCTGAGTCTGTCTGTCTGTGTGTGTG
>JAUZST010018474.1:0-33326 GCA_034779995.1 Parotocinclus haroldoi
ACAATAGACACACACACACACACACACACACACACACACACACACACACACACACACACACATGTGTATATATATATATATATATATATATATATATATATATATATATAATGCACACACAAAGACATCCATCTCAGTATCCTGGCATTCACAGCTAAGCCTAACTTCAACCTCAGTAGCCAATAGCAACTGTTTTGACTCCACTACGTACTATAATCATGGCCCCCCACACACACACACACACACACACACAAACACACAGAGAATATATCTTCTAGTATGGACTTATCACCTGCAATTTAGAAAACTAAACAGAGTTACTGCCAACATCTGATTTAGTTAGTGGAGTACAGAGGTTTATTTGGCTATTTCCAGCTGTTCATCACATCTTTCTAGCACATTTCCTCTTTGACAAGAAGGGAAGCATGTCAGTGAATTGAGCAGTGGAGCAACAGGAGTTTTTTCGATCACCTCTATGGCAGCCTTCACGTCCCTGCCGAGCACTTCCTGCAGAATCAATAACACGAGCTGTCTGTCACATTCATGATGGACTGCTCCGTGCAGCACATGACCATTCACCACAAACTCACGAGCTTTCTACAGAGCTTAAGGCTATTTTGTATTATTCCATTTGCCTGTACAATGTGTGTAAAGATATCATAGAATTATGAATCATTTATGGCATCCTGATGCCTAGAATTTCCTGACAATGCATGCTACTGCACTTCAGCCTGCAGCCATTGAAGTTAGGCATATTTTTCCTCAGGCTTTGCAGATGCGCGGATGACTAATTGGAAACAGGCAGGTTACGTCTAAATGATCTTGAATGTCACATTATCCAAGGCGGTTGATAATTGGGCATACTTTGCATGGAAAAGGCTGGCTGATATTAAAAGTGCTTCTGAGCACCCGTTATTCCTTTCTTTATTTCCACCGTGTACTCCTGAGTACAGTACGTTCGTACGATGTTCAAGAACTTCACTTTAAAACTCGAGGGACATAGAGTTGGTCCAAAATTACCTCAGTTCTTCAAAGAAAGCCCAGTTTCTGACAGGACTTTTCCCCTAAAGAACATGTGCCCCCGGGTACACTCCTAAGAAAATCAGCTGAGCTAAATATAAGCACATCTGAAATTCTGTCATATACCCCTGAGCACTGAGCTACACAAGGTGATCTTTAGGACATGCATGTATTATTGCCTGTTCAGTGTCATTTGCTTACAGAGAAAAAAAGGAAATACATTCATAAACAGCATGGTCAGATACACAGCGCCATAACCCAACTTTAGTCTTTAGTATACCCACTACAGCAAACTTGACCACCATGTACCATTACATGGTACCCCAACCCCGTCCCACCCCAACCACCAAAATATTTTCATAACACCCCCAGTCTGCAGGCTGCATCTTTGCCCGATAAACAGTTTCAACTAGTTTTGATGTGTTCGTCTTCAATAAGCATTTTATCCTGTAGAGTGTTTCAAATGATTTAACAAGCACTTCACAATAGACAATGTCTCAAATCCATTTTAGAAAGAAAATCAACTCGAAAAAGAACATCACGAGCTCATTCACATCCACCTAGAGGCAAGTTGGAATAGCCAGAGCACATACTATAATTATTGTGGGTGTCAGAGATTATTACTATCACTTATGGCTATTCCAAGAAACATGACATATTTAGTAATCCTTCTTTCTCACAGTAGGAAGAAAATCAGGCATAAGAAGAACACTGGACAGTTGGCCAGTCTATACAAGTAATTTCTAACTTAGTGGTTCAGTGGGTAGCACCGTTGACTCACAGTGAGAAGGTCATTGAGGCGGTCCAGGTTGGAGACCTGGGTCCTTCCCTTGTCTGTGTGGGTTTACCCCGGATACTCTGTTCGTTAGGTTAATTTATTCAGCTAAATTGGCCCGTGAGTGTAAATTCATCTAAACTGATTTATGGTAAATCAAGGATTTTAATATATACTGTATATATCATAGCACAAACATTAAAAACATTTTCACTACAGTTCACGTGACTCATTACGTAAAGCACTGAAGGCTAATAGGGATTACTGAGCGACCACGGCTGTCCCAGACTACATTTCCCAGCGTTCATAATTCGTGACTCAATAACTCTTGTTGTACTACAGGCTCCAAGTGCAGGAGACACAAAACACCATTTATCGTTATGCTTTTCATTAATGGGGCTCAGGTAAAGCGGTATTTAAGATAAAATATTACATAAATTGTTAAGCAAAACGAGATTAGCAAAGATTTGTAGTAACCTTTTCCATGCATAATTGCCAGTTCCACACTCCTGTGCAGCTGGTGGCATTAGTGCCACCTATTTTATTCTGCCAACTGCCAATAAACACAAAGAATAACAAGAGAGCATACTGTGCATTTCTTGCCAGGGAAACTTCAGAGTACAGTGGCTTCATCGGTGTGCCCACATGACGAAACTCAGCATTGTGCTAAACCGGATACAGGATTACTGCATCCAGCTCATTTATTTGATTTATCCTTTTTATTTTTTGTAAATGGCTCCAAGCTTTGATTCTTAAGTTAATGTATGAACATCTCAAAAAGCTATAAGACCAAGTTTATTACAGTTGCAGTAGTAAATGAACTGAGTACTGAAGTATTTACCAACATGAGTACGAGTCTCCATCTGTTCCACGTGCTTATATTTTGCCTCCAAAAACGTACTACTGTCTGAATTGAAAGTGGGAACCTAAAAAGGAGGCGACTCCAAGCATTACACCACACGTACGCCGTTCCTTCTGGCTTGCCCGTTGTTTTTCCAGTGTGTTTGTGCTTTTTTTATGAAGCTAAATACAAGTGAATGATTACCATGTAACTATTAAAGTGTCCTTAAAGTGTCTCCGGAGGTGCCCAAATGACAAAATGTATTACTGATTGTGAGAAGAAGTACGGTAGTCAAATGGTTAATAGGGCCATCAAAATTCAAAGGTTTGCCAATTTTAATGACAAATAGCTACACTGGAATGTAGAATCCTCTGTAATCTGATTGTATAATCAACGCTTTGCCTGCTCCAATCTCCTAACGACTCAGGCTGTAAGAAAACATAGAGGGAACATAGAAGTCTTTGGGAAAGACCAAGTCCTTTGAAAAGTGCTTAATGAGAGAGAATGTATTCCATCGTTCCACTACATCCAGTTTAGGAGTCCACATACAGTCTGTCCATACTGAAGAGTTTCCCATGAGTGCGATGTTCACCCTCACAATGAAAGCTCTCGAAATTTTGAACATGCATTTAAGTCATGCCACCAAAGAAAAAGTCAGGGTTCTGTGAGCAACGGAATAACTCAGCTTTTCTGAGCTTGTAATTCCACTGATAGCGACGTTTGAATGCTTCACATTTTAAATGCTAAAATGTCCTCTCGTGCATGTAGGATATAATCATGATTTTAAAATTGTGTTCATCTGTCCTCATGGACATTCATTCTAAGATCGATTCACCTCCCAAATAGGACCTGATCAGAGGTGACCATTAGACAACAGAGTAAAGGGATTTAGGTGTTTAAACAGAAAGACTTCAGACCGTCAACGTCCATCCATATAGAAGGGAGAACCGATAAAATGGCCAATGGGTGTAAAAACAAGGAGGTGTACTTTAGCTGTTTAAGAGTGTAAGCTCTTCTGCCATGGTATTCTCTGATTATTATGAAAATAATCTTATAATAATAAATAATAAATAGTAATAAATAATAAGTCTTAAACCTAGGTGTCTGAAGCTGTGCATTACAGTGCTGCCTCAGCTGACACATTAAATAAACACGAATTAAGCACGAATTAAGCACAAAAGTAACTTTTAGACTTTCAGATCACCCATGTATTATCACGATTCTAATTATAACGATACGACTGCCACCTAGTGGCCAGAGCGTGAACAAGAGCTCCGTCTTTCTCAACTCATTGGCTATTCAAACCTGCCTCTGACTGCAGAGCTGCTTTTCCATTAACTGCCAGCCTCAAGCAGGGCTAAGGAAAACAAAGGACACAGCGTGAACAGCAATACAACTCAGGGCCACGTTTCCACACAGAGACAAAGCTTTTAAATGCTTTGAAATCCAGCCTGCTTCTTTTCCGTTACCACTGAATGAAAATGTTCTTCTTACTTGAGGTCACGTTTAATCAAGGTATTACTCTTTTGAGTGAGAAAACTGAGAAAGAACACAATACATGCACTGCCTCACAAAGCAAAGAGCTGTATTTTATGGAAGTGATTTTGGGCATTTTAAACTTTTATTTTGGACTTAAAAATGTATTTATTTGGTAGAACGACCTGCTAATCTTTGCGTCCATTTCCCCTTCGTGTGTAGGTGGCATTAAGGCTTAATTTATGGATCTGCGAGCTCCGGGCTGCCTGACAAGGTTAAAATGCAGACGTTACACTTTTCCAGACAATAAAGCCTGGCTTATGCGTATACAGTACCGCTTTCTATACACACAAAAGTGTGTGTAGATCGCAGAACGCTGACCCTACAGATTTGTGCCTGCTGCTTCTCAGTGGCATTGATCCCATTCTAATCACCCATTTAAACATAAGGAATTGCTGGCATGAGCAAAACACGCAGCCGACCGTCGGGCCTCGAAAAGCAGTAGGATTCATCATTTAAAGGGCTTGTAGCTAATTAATGTCACCAAGCAATTAGCAATGGCTGCATGTATCTGCCATTCATATCATTAGCCAGCCTTCATAATTAGAATTGTGTCAGTGATGCGGCGGGCCGTGTAAATATATGACTCGAGGCACGCGCTGATCACCAAGTACGAGCCTCGGCCATGTAAACATGATACCGTGGAGTGAATGGCAGATTGCAATGTGAGCCCATGCTGCAGGATTAATACCGTGTACCCAATTAGGTTATCAGGCATTACAGTGACAGATTGTTACCAATCACACTGCCGTGTCCCTACGCTAAGGTAATGATTAGCTGTCTGGCCAGTTCGGGAACTTCAGTACATCACACAAAGTAAATATGCTAATTCGTACATGCTAACGAAATTGGCTGGTCGAGGAAAAAGCCTAATGTGACAAGCCAATATGAATTTCAGTGAGAGGTACGGCCTCAGAAGTTCTCTTTCAGAAACTTTTGCTATTCACTCATCGGATTAAGATCAAATTGATCCATTATAAAGGTTTACAATAATATTACATTACGTACCCGCCTACATGATTAGGGGTAATTCAGAATGCTGAACGGCAGAAAAGTATTTATTCTTCCAGCGCATGTAGCGGATACACATAGCTCAACGGTAAAGAGGTGGAATTCAATATTTCTTTGAAATGACAGCATGAAAACCTGCCCCTAAAATGAATTCCATCCATATAATGGAGTGAGTAGTGCACATTCTAATATGCTCATTAACTCTGAACGGAATGCAGTCAGTCTTTTGAATTCTGACCTCTGTATGAAATGATCAATGTTTGAAGCCTCATATAGCTGCCTCGGGGACCTTTGTCACCTCAGGGTCTGAACCCTGATCATTAATTCATGCTGCAGAAATGGGTTTTGCGCAATTAAAATAGCCAAAAGAGACATCCAGACCAGTACCGGAGCAATGCATGCAAAGCCTATAAATGGGTAGTATTTTTTAATCAGGAACGAGGGGCACTGGGCACCTTTCTCTTCGTCCTGAACGCATAAACAGCTCTCCAAATGACAGCCATTTTCCTTTAAACATTCTGTCACTATTACTATGCAAATGCATAAATGATAATTAATTCATGCTTTCCGTTGCCATGCAGTGCTCGACTCTGTCTATTCTCCAGATTCCATTTTCGATTGATTGCCTCCTCTGTGTGGAGCTCAGGCATCTTGGTGAGCAGCGAGGCAGTCAGTCTGAATAGGACATTCTTGACCATAATGCAAGCTCAGACTTGAACGTAATAGCACAGGCATTATTACCAGGTCCGAAAATGGCACAAATGAAATAAGCTTTGTGAACGTACAAAGCAGGAACAGAAACAAAACCTTTAGAAAGAAGGAAAAATTGAAATTGAGGATATGAGTCACAGACAGGGCTGCTGCTCTAAATGTGATTTCTCGGCATACGAGAGGGGCAATGAGGTGTGTCGGATTGGTTTCGGTAGAGTTCGTGCGTTTATGTTTAACTGCATGCGCTCAACACCGTTCAGTCCCGTTATTCTGTCAATCTACTTGCAATAAGAAACGAAGCCAATCCTTTATAAGTTAACCATCCTGTCAGCTTTATCAGTTATTCATCAAAACATGGCTCAGATTACATTAAATGAATACAACCTATGTTTCAGATATGTTCACTATATAAAAACACAGGTGGCACGGTGCCTCAGCGGATAGCACTGTCACCTTACAGCAAGAAAATCCTGGGTTCAATCCTGGTTTACTGATTTACTGGTTCTGGTTTGAACCCATCTCTCTCAACTGCCTGAGTTGGCAGTGTCATTCGTGATGTTATTGGTGACGGAATTTGTTATGTCTTGTCATCTGTTGCTGTTCTTGTTGAAATACACTTTTATGCAGAATAATTCCACTAAGGTTTGCTGAGTGTGTTTTTGTGCTGGTGCCTTGGCTGGTTTAAGTCTGTTGTGGATAGCTGACTTGATTAGGTTGGTATTATCTTTAAATTCTGCACTGTAGTTAGTTTGCAGATGGTGAGATAGGTTAGTTGCCAAGCTGTCTTTAACGTCAACTGATTTCCAACACAATTAGCAAATTCCTGTCTTTTGAGCAACATCCATCTTTACAAAGCCAAACTACAAAAATATTTTATTTATAAAAATAGATGGAGAGAGAGAGAGAGCCTGATCAAACATATGAGACACGTTACGCTTGGTAATTTGTTTAATGAGGAAAATAATCCAATATTAAAATTGGATTAATTTCAAAACCAATTTCAAAGCCATTTCAAATCCTCTGTGCTTAGAGTCGTTGTCTTGTTGCGTGAGCCACATTCTCTTAATAGTTTTGGGTAGATATCCTGACATTTTTCTCTAGGAGAGATTGCTGGAATAATTCATTTTCTGGCCCATGTGCAGCAAAACAGAACCATATCACCACTACCACCACAATGTTTCACAAATAGATTAAGGCTTCTTATGCTAGACTGTATTGTCTTTCTTTCTCTAGACATTTCTTTGCTTCATTCTTTGTTAATTTCAAAACTTTTTTTCACGTCCAATAGGCTTCTTGATTATCCATGTGAAAATTGACAGACAGCAATGTTTCATTTGGAGAGCATTGGCTTTCTTCTTGCATCCCTACCATGCACACCATTGTTGTTCAGTGTTATCATGATTGCTGACTGTGGATCTGTGGAGTCCAAAAACTCTAGATTTGTAAGTTTGTAAGTTTTTTAGTGTGATAAGCACCAACAACTCTTTTTCTCAGCTCCTCAAAATGCTCCTTCATTCATGCCATGAAGATAAATAAGCCCCTTTTCTTTTAAAAAATAACATAGCCACCACTCACACCTGATTTTCATCCCATTAATTGATCATTTAGTATAATTTCACCTTCACATGGACTGAATATCCTAGAGGTTCACATACTTTACCACTCACACATATGTAATATTGGAAAAGTTTCCTTCTTAATTAAATTACAAAGTAGAATATGTTTGTTTCATTTCATTATTTGGGTTTTCTTTGCCTACTTTTAGGAGTTGGGAAAAGCTGATGTTTAGGTCGTCCAGAGCCTATCTTTGGTGTTACAGGTAAATTTAGGACTTAGTATGCAATTAATTCATATTTGTATTTAGCACTTCGTACCCAATCCATAACACAGGGTTTAGAAAGAGTCACTGTTGCAGCATCCATTGTCTGGCTTCCCTTTGCTCAGATATGCCCAATTATGTGTTGATGCCTGACTCAGCCAAACGGTACTGCTGGGACTATATAATATTACATTAGGGACAGAAGAAATGACTTCATTCAGGGTTAAAGCACACTTTAATCTAATTTTCTAAAAGAAGCTTGGGTTGTTTTGCTTGTGTTTTGTGGCTCTGCTGTTCAATTCTGCACCATTTAAATGCTATAACCTTTAAATGATTTCCACAGCAGTCCAAGAATTAAGACAAATCGTCCTGAAGCAATGCTTCATAGCCCTTAGAATTTAGAGGCTATTTGGAAAATTACAGTGTGAAATACTCTGTGTGAAATAATATGTATTATTGTGAACTATTGACAACTATTGACAACAATACATTATAGTACAAGAAAAACCACTATAACAGAACCAAAGTTATGAAAGAACCTTAAGAACTCTGCATAATGTTACACACAATGATATAAAATCACAGTAATTAAAATCACAGTGTACACTGAAGAGCAATAACACCAAATGATCCATTAAAATGCAGAAATCATGGTCCGTGGTCTAATGGAATCACTATTATAGCTCAATCAGAGAATTTGATTCGTAATGTTCTGTGATGCAAGATGCAAGGTGAATATGAAAGTGATTAAGCTGATAAACAACAAACAGTAAGTTTTCAAACTATTCAAGTTTTCTGTCAACCACAATTCCTGACACCAAGCAATCTAAAATGACACGTAATGGCATGGTAACTTTCCAACAAAAGGTCAGGTTAAATGAAAGATGCCAACAAATATACCTTCTATATGCTGCTTAAGGCAAGACAAGACATATCTGTTTTGGACACTAGTACGCAGGCCAACCAGCTTCACCACAGCATGACTATATGACTTTAAGAACGACACCACCATTTTTGCACGGATGGCTCAGTTATGGCAATTACAAGTGTATTGTTAAACAATTTTGGTCCAACATGGTATTCAGATTCTGAGCCATATGTAACATAGGTGCCATAGGTAACATTTCTGCAAGATTTGAATCTGGGGCCAAATGTGGTCCACTTGGAAAAAGTCAATGTGGCCCATCGCTCAATTGCTTTCGGGGAAAGCAGCACATGAGCATGTGCATGAGCTTGTTAACTGATCAGGATACCAGTATCCAATACACAAGACCGTTCATTCTTACACTAAAAGCCAAAAGAATGGAACAAAAATGGAACTTACTCCAACCACAACACGGCGTACAACAATTCATACAAGTATTAAGTGACTAAACCCGCAATATACAATGCACCATTTTAGAAATGGTGAGGGTGCACAAAGGGTTAAAGAAATCCTCCAGATTTAGTATTTTGTTCTTTTGTAGTCTGGAACGTTTGCTTGTAGCACATATGAACATAATGTACCAGAGGGTAGACAAAGAAAACACAAGGGAAAAAGCACAGCCAAAGACAGGATCCATAACAGCTGTCCAATTTTGCACTGAAGCTATAGGCTAATGTTACTATACTGCTCACAAAAAAATATTTCAAAATGAATATGAAAAGGATTCCACAAGAACTGCTGGACAATCTGATCCTGTCCATGCCCCATCGCTGTCAGAGAGTTTTGACAGTCTTGGATGACCATACACCCTACTAAAAATCAATGTGTGTCACTCTCGTCCAATTTGACATGCTTCTGTTCAACCCAGTAAATATGTCACTTACATGATTATGTGTATAATCAAACAACTTCCTTTGACTTTTTATTTGCTTTTCTGATTATCTTGCTTAATGAAATTAAATCAAATGCTTCTTTTTTAAGCGCCTCATATTCATTTAGAAATATTTCCTTCATTTTTGTAAGCAGTGTAAGTAGTATGGGGACAAACCTCCCCTTTGACAGACTATACCGTTTGTCAAACAGTAGGACTAAAGATCGCACATTTGCATAAATCCATTTAAAGTTGTTCAAAGAGCTCTAAGTTGCTCTGGATAGGGGCTTCTCCTAAATGACATAAATGGAACGTATCACAGGGTTGAGATAGCATGCTGATGACGAGGACAGGTTGTTTGCTTACCATAAAATATAACCCAAGCCTTGACATGCACAGTCGTAATGAGCTAATCTTCCATATACCATAATGGTCATAATGGGTTAGCTTATTACTGTATCTATGCACTGTAATATAGGTATTTATTATTCGTTTTTAGAGTTTGTAGATCTGGGAGATGCTATATTTTGTCAACCCCATGGGGGCATTGTTGTTCTACAAACATAATAAAATGCAGTAGAAAATACAAATTCCAGTGCCAAAGTTAACCTTTGATCTACCTCCTTATAGGAAATCCTAAACTCTATTTGTATCAAGATACATTTTGAAGAAGAGGCTACAAACTGATCAGTTGGGTTCTGGTGGCCGTATTATTGGTTGGTGGCCTGATAATTGGTTGGATTCTGGTGGATTATTGAAGCCACAGGAATGGTAGGATAACAAGCCTAATGTTTTCTTGCTTACTCGTGAAAAAACAAAAAACAAAAGTGTAATCCAGTATCAGGAGAATCCTTGCTTCTTTCATGTTCCTTGTTCCTTGTCTGTTTCTGTCTTATCTAAAACTGAATTGCAGTGTTTTTGCTTTGGTGAGAGACTCTCTGATCCCACTATGATGCCAGTGAGCTCATCCCCAAATATCTATCACACACAGTGTTTGTTGTCTTTAGAACACTTCACCAACAGTCTCCCCCGAGGCAAAACTAACTGTTTCCTCCTGTGTTTTTCTTTGATCTTGTCACATCTTGACTCCACTGTTTATGTTGTTACATACTGTTATATATAATAGGAAATATCCTTTACGCAGACAGCATTTCTACAGTCTGACATTTGGTTAATCATGAAGTCATATGGGCACAGCTTCTTCACAAGCTCCTCTCAGACACAGTCAATCATGTCTGCATGAGGCTTGACCCAGCCAGAAAGCTGGAACCTGAACTACAGTCTTTACAATGATGGGTTAGAAATGGGTTCAAGGTCCAACACAGCTGCTGCCTGTGTGTTGTTTGCATGTTCTCCGTGCATGTGTGTGGGTTTCTTTCCGGGTTACCAGGTCAAGGGGCATCGCTATAGTGTCCCAGGACCGGTTCTTGCCTTGTGTGGTTCTGTGTATTTTTGATTTTGTGCCCCAGTCCAGTACGAACCTGTACTGGATTATGCAGGTATGGAATGTGAGTGTGTGTGTGTGTGTGTGTGTGTGTGTGTGTGTGTGTGTGTGTGTTGTTGTCATTTTATTCACGAGGTGGGAATAATTTTTACAAATGTAGTAACTGTTCTCTGGAGAGCTGGTATAACTACTTTCATTAGGAAATCAACAAAACAAAATGTGAATTGCCCAGGGGTTACTTAACTTTTTGCATTACATTGCGTTTATGTTAAAACTCAAAGTGTGGTACTAATTAATGAGCTAATTAATTTCCAAATAAACAGCCTTGCACATTAAATGAGGTTAAGCTCGCCTCTGTATCTAAACTGAAATACAAATTAGACTGATTTGTATTAAATATATAATACTGCAAAAGTCATATGTACTCCATATATATTTTTATTTACGTTTTGCTCATTCTTTATTTAGGTTTTGGTGATCGATACACTATGTAGATCTACAATTGCAGATTCTAGAACATCTGTTTTTCTACATACTTTGTTAGTCCACTTCACTCTGTTTTCTACAGGTCAGGATGGTGTCTTAGTGCCTAGAAGATTCTGGTGGCTGGCCATTTTCATCTGGTGGACTATGTTCAGATGTTTAACAACTCCAGCAGCACTGCTGTGTCTGATTCACTCAAAACACACACTAACACACCACCACCACAGCACTGAGTGTCACTGCAGTGGTGAGAATGATCCACCACCCAAATTATCTAATCTGTGCTCCAGTGGGGGGGGGCAGAAGGACTAGAGTCTGTCACCATTAAACCATATACAGAATATGTAGAACATAAACTATAGACCCTGTACAGCCCGGTATGTTATGTGTGCGTATGGATATGCTGAACCTGAACTCTACCAAAAACGCTTTGAGTCTAAGAGCCTTTGCCATAGAATCCATCGTGATGTTCATTTGGCTATTACCATGAAAAGTTTGCAGTAGTACAGTTGAGAGAAGGCTTCCTTTGTGTTTGTGGCCTCAGTTTGTTTTCGACCCATGACTGACAGCTCTGCTAATTGTTGTATTTCCTTTAGTCTTCCTGCTGCCTCAATTATTCAGTGTTAGTATAGTGTTTGTCCATGCAGCTTTTCTATTATACACGATGCCTGATTTGTGTACATGCAAGCATGTGTGACTGAAGGGGGTCGCTTATTACAGGATCGACGTATAAAGCCCCATACACCCTCTGGGGCTGTGTTCTAAATATATCCTGACCTAAATTCCATCAAACCTGTGGAAATGAAATCAGGAGGGGCTTACTGCACCATGTTCTGCAATATAAAAACTTGGCTATGATCTGTGTGTTCTATTAGCATGCATCATTATTGTGTCGCCATGAAACTTGGTCATGGTGCTTCATCAAAAACAGGAGGTGATTAACAGATTAAATATTTATAGGTGGAGAATTGCCATTAGAGTTCAAATTCATTGTCAAGCAGTCAACCAGAGATAGAGCGTATACTCAGGTGTCAAGCTTTCAATGAACAAAAATGTCATATGAATAAAGAAGGTGATCTGATATGATTCAAAACATCTGTTTATCACCCTGTGCTGTTGGTGCAAGTCATGTGTAAAAGTTACCTGAGTGGAGTGAGGTGTTTTTTTCATTTACGTTGATAATTCTTAACACGGTTGCTATTCTGTCTCTGAGTATACTGACTGCAAAATAAAGAACTAATAAGATAATTATTTATTTTTTCTGCTGGTCTGACTTTCACCAGGACGCTACATTACAAGAGTTCATTGCCATAGAGAAACGCACAGCATAAACCACTGTCGGCAGTTCCAGGAGGCTTAAAAAATCCAAAACATAGTTTTTCTTTCAGTGGTGGCAATTTTTACAGTTACAGGTATTTCCCAGTTATACTCTCAGCACCGGTACGGTACTTCTTGCGGTTGCATCTCAAACTGTTCTGCCCATTTTCTTCTAACCTCTGGCACCAACAAGCAACATTTTTGCCCAGAGAACTGCTGCTCACTGGATATTTTTCTGGCTGTTCATTGTAAACAGTACAGATTTATGTGCATGAAAATCCCAGCAGTTTTTGAAATACTCCAGCAATTTCCATGCCATGCTCATGTTCACTGAAATCACATTTCTTGCCCATTTTGACATTAGCTTTGAATTCAAGGGCAGCACGGTGGGTAGCACCTTTGCCTAGCAGCAAGAAAGTCACAGATTCAATCCCAGGGTGGAGTGGCCCAGGTCATTTCTGTGTGGAGTACTTTATTTCTGTACTCCGATTTCCTCCCACAGTCCAAATACGTACATAAAGTGGCCCGTAGTGTGTGACTGTGTGCGTGAGTGTGTGTATGCCCTACAGTGGCTTGGCGTAACATCTAGGATTGTTCCTGCCCTTGGGCCCAGAGTTGCCAGGTGGGCACCATCTTGCGATCCTGTGTGGATTAGGCAGAAGACAATGGAAGGATTGACAGTTTGAATTCAGCAAGTCATCTTAACCATGTCTACATGCCAAAATGCACCGAGTTGCTGCCATGCGATTGGCTGATTAGAGATTTGCATTAACAAGCGCTTGAAAAGGTGTATCTAATAAAATGCCCTGCAAGCATATTTACATTATACTTTTGGAACTTAATTTAACGTATCTTGAAAATGTTCAAACCATTGCATGACATTCCTTGTTATTGAAATATTCAATATTTATGATGATTATTTGTGTTTATTAGTGATTTTCTGCTTGTGCTTGCATTAATTGCTGCAGTTCTGCTGTCCCAAAGAAAGCACCATTTCAGTCATGGAAGGCTGGATCTCCGAACTCTGTTCCCGTTTTTAATCCAACAAGAGCCTTATTTTCAGCGCAACTCCCATTACTAAGCTGCTCCTGCCAAGTCCCATTCACTGAAACACAATTCATGCGTGTCTGAACAGAAGAGAAGCTTGAGCTGGGGCCCTGGTGTTCCATGCCAATAAAGGAAACATAGCATGCTTTGGCCAACACAGTGGAAATACAGCCGGTCAGTCAAACAGCTTTTCACCAGACTTTATAACAATCTCCAGCAAAGATACTTCTTAGAATTCTCATATTGCTGTTACACTCATTTAGGAGAAAGGAAATCATTTAGCGAAACACTTTAATCTTGACAATTCAATGACAGTTTTTAAGCTCAATGAATTTACTGAAGCGTGGACGGTTAAAATCAGCGGCAATGTGAATGGAATCGCATGGTGAAGAGCTGGAGCAGGAGTCAATCACTCCATGAAGACGATTCATCTGACATCAACTGATGACAAATGGCATTTATCAGAAAACGTTTATACTGTAGCCCACTACTGTTCTCCCTGAACAACAGAAATTGATTCCACCAAAAGAACCATCTTTTGTTCAAAAATCCTTACCAAAATTAACCATGATTTTTGTATAGTAGTTTTAAGTTCATGATTATAACATCTAATTTGCTAGAGAAAAAAGATGTTAACACTTTCTTATAACCATAGTTTGGCAGAAATGATTCCATAGTAACCATCGTTTTCAGACATCGTTTTCATTTTGCCAGAAAACCATGGATATAATACAACTGCATGATGTTATCCTGTTCCAAAATTTCTGAGGAATGTTTCCAGCACCTTGTTGAATCTAGTAGGGCAAAATGGGGTCCAACACAGTACTAGTAAGGTGTTCCAAATAAATTAGCCAGTACGTGTAAGTATTAACTTAGAATCCCCTCATAAAGACTGTAGCATATGTATTCATGAATGTTTATTTAGCGATTAAAAATTATGTATCAAATGCAGAGATTTCAGAACAGCTAACATACAACTACACTGTTCACAAAGATATTTTTTATGTAAAGGAAATAATTGTAAATGACAGGAATTTCAAATGTAATATAAAACTTTTGTTACTGCAATCATTAGTGTCAACATTAAGTAAAAAGTCATCATCTTGTAGCAATGGTCTCTTAAAAGGGGGGGGGGGGTTGAATAACACAGAACGCTGTGGTTTTGCATTTAAATGGTACTTAAGATGAATGAATAAATCCTGTGAAAGGAACGTGTCGTCATGGAACACTGAAACACATTCAGTACAGAATAACTCCGGTTCCCACCAAGAGCTTCCTCACTACAAATGAAATAGTTTACAGCTCTGACATGGTAGCTATGCCTACCAGTTCCTTTCCCTTTATCTTAGTCTTGGCTAGTTAGTGACATGTTCTTGGCATTTAAGGGTGACCATGCAAAAGCAAACAGATAAAATGCATCCCATTTTTGCAGATTTTGAATTTGCCTATACATAAGACGTAAAATATTACAATGCAGGACTGTGTAATAATTTTGCCGCACAAATTAGTCCCATACGTCTATACTTTACTTTAAAAGTGTAATTAAAACTATTATTTTTTCCTTACTTAAACACCGAGTAGCCGGATGGGCCACTGTTGCAGTGGTGGGGAGATGATTCAAACATCCAATCTTACCCTCCAACATAGACTCCAAATACAGGTTGGTATACGCTGTGGTGGGCTAGAATATCCCTCCCAAGCACCCATTGACAAAGACTTTTGAGAGAACCTTTGAAAATCCTCACGTTTTACTTGTAGAACAATTGAGAGACTTAATTGTGCATAATATAAGCACATACACTAAGCACATTGACCAAAAACGTGTGGACCTTTAATGAGCCACACCCAACGAAATAACAGGTTCGTAATGTGAAGCATACCAGCTAGAGATCTCCATAGATAATGGTGGCAGTATTGTGGGTTGTACTGAACACCTCAGTGGTTCCCAGTATGACAATTTCTTAGGTTTCTATCACCTCATTTCTGTTCTACCCTCCTAAGACAATGTCCATAAAGCAAATAGTTTGGTAACAAATTAAGAATCTGGCTAGTGCACACAAGTGTAACCCAAACACCATTAATTAAAACACATTCCAACAGACAATAACTGCTTTATTGGAAAATTAACAGTTAAAAGGAAAAGAGGAAGAAAAATAATAAGAAAAGATATGAACTCAACCAAAGAAACTGAGAACAAGCCAATAAGATCGAACGTCACCAGGAGTCAGAATAATTTTGAAGACTTATCTTAACACTTTACGCTTAGTAATAATAAGATAATAAGATACAAGAGCCTGTGGGGTAGATTAGTTTTAAGGATAGAAATACCACACTACAGGTTTTATTCATAATAAAGTTAAAAACATACACGTTTAAAACACTGAAATGTACAGAGATTAAAATGTTAGAAAACTAAGCATAAAGACAGAAGTAGTGTTGACACGATGTTCTAGTAGTACGTCTCTCGTTCCACCCAACCTTAAAAGTAAGAGAATACATTTAGCATGACTGTTTTAATCGTTGTCTCGTACAGAATGGAAGTGTTTCTCAACATTCCTGTGTGGAAACAGAACTGTCACTTGGTAGTTGTCCGTTATTACAGGTAAGCGCTGTTTAACCATCCAGACAACATTCTTTCACTTTAACAAGCGAGGTCTTAAAAGCAACAATACACTGTAACAGGAACAAAAATGGTGTTTTATTTCTAGAATTAGGAGCCAATTATAGGAGCTACGTTAGTCTGTGTTGACACTTAGGACACAGACACAAGCAAAGACCTGAAATGGAAACATTTGTTCTCTGCTTAACATCACAAGCACTGTACTGCTTCACCTAAATATACTTTGAAATGTCAGAAACGTCACTGCTGGGCGTCACTTCTTACTAGTAGCGCTGTGTTTGATTTCCCTACTTAAAGTGTTTAAAAGGTGATATTGCAGTGCCTGTCCTTGAAATGAGTATTTCTTCAAGTGGACTCATTTCCTGTTGGTCGTGTGCAGCCAGTGGGGTATGATTATTTATGTTCCATCGTGTGCTTTTATACAGTGTTTTCATTCTACAGTGTGTGTGATTAATACGCGCTTGTAATGGAAGCAGCACAATGGTGTGTATTCCCTGGAGGGAGTGACAGTTATCACAGTTTAGGCTTCTGATGCTGTGTAGATGAGCGTTTCACTCTTGTTTTCGGTGTCTCTGACGCATGGATGTATTGTTTGCACGCAGTTTTCTTGTGAAAATACATTTTAGATTTACATTACCGCATCATAAAAAGATGATGTGACTATGATAAGGTCTGCCCAATGTCCATTCGTTCACCAGAAGAAAATGCAGTCGTTAATCAGCGCATACCTGTACTAAACTTGACTGCAAATGTGAACCCTGCAAAGCTTTTTGGTGATAGATTCAATACAACGATGTTAAGAACCACAGAATCTAAGAGGTGAGACACGGAGTTGGCGTTTACCTCCAGGATTGCGTCTGAGGATGAGCTTCCTGATTTCATCATAGATAAAGATGAGGAGAGAGTATGGGAAAGCACAGAACCACCAGTTGGGTCTGAAGAAAGAGAAGATACATTCAATCAAAACGCACAACACAAATGTAAAACACACCTACAGAACCTTATCGAAAATACATCTAATACATTTAAATAACTTTGGTATTAAATCGGCTTACTTGAGAGGATACATTCTCAGAGCCACATCCATCCCAGGGCAGTAGGACAGGAAAGCTGCAAGAGCAGTCTCCGCAAACAGTCCAAATATGAGGATTTTATTTCTGAACAATATAAAGTCAGGCTTTATAACCACAATACATAAAATACTCACATATACTACATAGTAGAGGTGTTTACTTCACATGCAATCAATTACTCACTAAATTAGATGACACTTTATAAAATAAGCTTTGGATTAAAGATTTGGCCAGCTGTAGGTTAATCCAAGTGTTAATGTGGAACCGGCTCTGCTATTACAGAAAACAGACTATATTAAACTTAAAAAAAAAAAAGCAAAATGAGGGAATATTGCGAAATGAATATGAAGCGTCTAAATAGAAGAATTTGATTTTATTTTATTAAACAAGATAATCAGATAAGCAAATGCAATGTCAAAGAAAGTTGTTTGATTATGCAAATTAGGTGCAAACTCAATTACTGTGATTGAGCAGTGAGTGACATATTCATGGGGGTGAACAGAAGCCTGTTAAACTGGACGAAAGTGCCCCCACATTGACCCTACTGTTCAGTAGGGTGTATGGTCACCAAAGACTGCCAAAACTCACTGACAGTGATGGGACATGGACAGGATCAGATTGTCCAGCAGTTCTTGTGGGATCCTCTTCATATAGATTTTAAAATATCCCCTTATTTTTGCGAGCAGTGTATTTAACTTATGACAGATTTGTCTTTATGATTATTTATGATGTTACCCATCAAATATAAGGGAGCACATGTATAATACAACTCCATTTAATGCACTCTTCAGTGTGGTTTTTGGGAGGTCTGGAATGGATTCATTCGATTTACATTATTGCTTGTGAGAAAAAATTATCTTGGTACTCGACAAGTCTCCTGGAACGAATTTACAACAAGAACCGAGATGCCACTCTATATATTATTGTGTAACGTAAAACATGCTTTAAACAGTTACAGTAACCTACAGTTAGGCAAAAATTGTAACATTTGAACAACTTAGTTTATAATAAAGTGTTCTCCTGTATAATTTTCTTAAAAATGTATTGAGCGTGGAAAACAAAAGCCATTATTGTCACGGCAACAGCTTTTTCCTCACTACATTTCCCAGCACTCATAACTTCAGACATGTAACTGCGGATTTCCTTATTTAGCACAGAGGAGTGCAGGAGAGTACTGTACTATGTATATTTTTGTTCGGGGTAAAGAACTGTAATCTGAATTTAAAAATGTAAAATTAGATTACATTTTTTGCTCATAGCATATATTAAACTTCAACTCAATATGAATTTTCTCAGAACGTTTCTCGGAGAAAAATAAAATGAAATAACATCCCTAAAAGTGTGGATATTAAGTAACAAATAAATATCTTAACTCTGCATGTTAACCTTAGCAAAATGAAGCGAGTGTCTTACTTCATTCCTTGCTGAAAGACAGAATTCCTCCTGGTCTTGCAGATTATCAGGTCAGCCCACTGTACAACGACAATGCTGCTGAAGAAGGCTGTGTGGCAAGTGAACTCCACAATCTTCCTCTGTTCATAAGTCTAAGGGCAGCAGAAAGAACCTTAAAAGCACCACTCGTCGGGAACAAATCATTTTAAACTCCGATTTACATAAAAATGAATGAACCGTACCCACTGCTGACCGTAACTGTCTTCAAGATCATTGATGTGCTTGTCATCCCAGTACACACGGATTCCGAGTAGCGTTGAGGGTAGGAATCCATTTTCAGCCAAAATTACAAAGTATGTGAAGAACCCAGCCAGAGCCTGTATCATACCTGAGGAGAACGTGGAGGTAATTAACACTGAGAATAAACAGATTGTGGTTTTATTGATAAACCTTCTATTTGGATTGAATCAGCTTGATGGTTTTGCTTACATTTGACACAGTTGTAAAAGTATTTTAAAACAATGAATCACTTACTGCTGTACTACACCTTTCATGCCTTTTTTCCATGAATATTGCGCTTTCTGCTAATTCCGTTCATGGTTTGTCTTTGGCCGGTTTGAACTGGATCATGGCAAATTATATAAATCTCCAAACACATTTCCAAAGGTCAGAAATCAGCTTTTGTCTGTGTTCTATTTTTCCATGTATTATTTGTATTATCTAGACAAAACCATAAAGCTTCTGAGCAATTAGATGACAGAAACCAATAGCTCTGATCAAATTAGTTTAGTATGTAATCACAATACATAATAGACTACACACAGTTTTGTGTAATATATTTTCTTTATATACTATATAGACTTCATGTAATAAAGTCTATTTTGGACAGAACATATAATAATAACAATAATAACAACAACAACAACAACAACAGTATGAGTGAATAAGACACAGCAGTGCTGCTGGAGTTAAAACAAGCTACTCTGAATTAGAGGTGAGTAAGAGAACACACAGTCAGTGTAGACAGTGTTGAAAAGCTCCAGCAGCACCGCTGTGCCTGATCTAATCATACCGGCAACACACCACTGCAGTGTTGACAATGATCCACCCAAATAGGATCTGATCTGTGGGAGTCCTGAACATTAGGGAATAGAGTAAAGGTGACTAAAACTATGTAGAGAAACAGATGGGTTACAGTCTACAATTGTAGAACTACGGAGTGCTTCTGTATGTTAAGTGGAACTAATAAAATGGACAGCGAGTTCAGACACGAGTGGATTAGTATCTAATAAAGTGATCAGTGTGATGGTAGTTCTACCCAAATATGTTAGTAAATTACTTAGCCTTTTAACACCATATCTTCTTAATTCAAATCTAATAATATGCTCATTCTGGTTACATGATATCAAGGGATAATTTGTAGTTTGTAGGAAGTGTAGCGTGACTATGTTCCCAAGGGTGGTGCAAGCAGATTTTGGTCCAGGTAAAACATGCAAATTCAACTTGGCTTTTAAGGGAATTTAAGGAATTTTAGTGCCTGTGCTTTTGTACTATTAAATATCTCTGCGTTGTTGTTGCAGGACTTAGCTGCGGTCTTTCACAGCTCTATAATGTGTGTTCTGGTAGCAGGTGTTTAATTGGGTGTGAGGTTTGTCATACAGTTACAGTGCGGGTAAGTCTGGCATGTCCTATATGGCATCGCATAAACACGATATGGTTCCAGTGGTTTACAGGGTAGGTTGTCATTTTCTTGATGATTATGGGGTTAATGTTCTGTAGTTTGTTCAATTCCTGCTTGTCCCATTCAGCTTGCCATCTGTTCTACAGATACGTTTTTTACTATTGCTATGATGGTGGGATCTGTTTCGTAGCCACTAATGTGCCCGCCTCCCTAATCGCAGATGGGTCGACTGTCTTGTTGCCCAAGAGACTGCTAATCAGTTGTCACCTGACCTCAAAAAATTACTGTACTACTAATGACCTACTATGGTCACAGGAAGTCATTTGGGTTTTCATGGACTACAGGATCCTCACCTATTTGGCCGTAAGCAATGCTGATGAGTCTTTCATTCACTAGTTTGTCTGTTTTAGGGTTTCGGGGTTGTCGCTTCATGATGTCACTCTCAGCAGCTTCATATGCCAGTGAAATAGCTGGAACCTTAATAAGAAGAACACAGACAGTGATTAATGATTTTTTTTTAAATGATGTCACAAATCCAGGGCCATTTATAAAAGATAGATTTTAGTGGTGTTAAAAGTAGAGATGCGCCAACATTTTCTTAATACCACGTACATACGTCTTTTTTTACTTGCAAACACCAAAACGGAAATTAATTACTGAATTAGTTTGCTCATGCAACCAGATCTGCAGGAGCCTAAATTTACTACCAAATTCAATTAAATTGTATATATTTTCCTGATTGGCATATTTTAGCTCTATTAGGTACCATTAGCAATGTTGGTGTTAAGCATTGTAGCACTGAGAGTACTCACATTTTTTGTCACCGTGTTCCACCGTGTCTTATGTGAACAAGGAAATTACACTTGTATGCATGTCTGTCTCCCTGACCCTTCTATATGTGTATCATAACCATGTATTTATATCTTGTATTTCAATTGACTGGTTGAAGTGGAGTTTTCTGTCTTCAGAATTGGAATATACCAAAGTGCAAGAGTTGTTGGCTACTAAAATATCAGCAACATGCATTTCTTGAATACACTTGTTATTGCTTGATTTGAATTACAGTCATCAGGGAATGAAAGTGACATTTAAACACCATGCAGTAATGCTAATGAGAGAAAAAAGCACAAACTCTACATTATAGACTAAGGATTTTGGCATCAGGGCAGTTTTTCTAAGTGCAAGTCAATGAACAAAGTAACTTCTCAATATCTACCGGTGTTGTTATTTAATGCATAGATTTATACTGACCATGTCTGTACCAAGGTCAATGCACAGGATGGTGACCGTTCCAAGTGGCAGTGGGATATTGGCGATGATGAAGAGCAGGAAGGGTGTGATCTCAGGGATGTTACTAGTCAGAGTGTAAGCAATGGATTTCTTCAGGTTGTCAAAAATCAGACGGCCTATATGAGAAAAAAAAAATCTCAAAATGAAGTGTTTTCAACAGGTTTTAGCAAATACCATTAATACAAAGACTGGAAAGGGTGATAAGACAAGCAAGGAGAAATAAGGATTCTGTCAATAAAGCAATTGTGGGATAAGGGCCTTGCTCAGGGACCCATCTGTGGAAGCTTAGTCCAGTACCTTAACCACTAGGCCGCCACAGTCCCATCAATACCAATACGATCAAGGTCACAACTGTGCAAAATATCCACTTCTGAGCATGTATGTTATGAACAGAGTCTGAATATTAACACTTATTACAAATGAATTGTATAGTGTTCGTTCAGATACAGGTCTATGGTCCCATCAAGTTATTCATCTTATTATTGAGCTTATTTACCTACTCAATCCATATGTCACATCGCCAGATATGTAATCTGCTGTAGTGCAGTAGTAGTAGTAGTAGTAGTAGTAGTAGTAGTAGTAGTAATAATAACACACATAACCGTGCAGCCTCTGGTGATTAAAGTTTGATTAGTTTGGCATTGTGTGGCATCAGCATTAGGGGACAATACTGAGCAATGTTTGTCTGCCACTGTGCTCAAGCAAGTAACGATATGATGATGAGCAGGTGTTACCACCGCTTGCCCTCCACAAGGCAAGAATCCCCGCATTAGACATAATTAGTTTCGATGTGTGGAAGTAAGCCAACGCACCACGGTATGGAGGAATGGGCTGAGTAAGAAGAGCTGCATTTCCCAGGACATCAGAGAAACAAGGGGAGAAACAAGCAAAGAAACACAAACGCAGTACACCAAAATAAAACTAGCAGAGAGTTTCCCACAGCTTCTTATGTTCTGCCATTATATTATCTCAAATATCATCATCTCTTTTATCATTGATAGAACTGGAAATGTGTTGGACTGTGTTGGAACATATTGTGGACGTTTTTAGAAAACACTTAAACATAGCATTATTAGCACCATTAGAGGCTCCTATGTTTCTATTCAGGTTTTTTATGAAGTCATGCGTGACTTTGAGGTACAAATAATAGGTGACAGAGGCAACTTTGATCTGCACCCAACTCTGTTTGTGTGATTCATCAACAAGAAATAAAACTGCTGACCATAAAAAAATCTGACAATGGATATAAGCACAAGTTAATTAACCTAATTAAAAACAAATATCCTACTTTTTACAGTCCTAGTTTTGTAGTCAAGAATATAATAGGTAATGTTTACAATGGTAATTGTAGTCAATTATTTGTATTTTTTTTTCAAGACAATATCAAATGGCTTCAGCACCCATCCCAGGGGAACTCAGGGCCCAGGTGAATACATGCCCTGCATAGGACAATAGTCACTTGCAGTTTTGGGTATCACTTGCAGCTCTATGGGACAACCCTTGGCCTCCCATCTAGACACAAGCAGTAGTGTTTGCATTTGCTGCCTGATCCAGTCGGACGGCACCACTGTGGGATAGAGAAGCCACCAGAGTGCTACCAAGTCTATTAACTAACTGTACTTCTCATGGACAGTTTTCTTAAGAAATATTTTGTTTTTTCATGTAGGCTATGTTGCATTACAGTTTAAAAACATACGGCAACAGGCACATTTTAAATTTGCATTTTCAGTTATTTCCATTGCTCACAAAATTAGGGGATATTTCATCTTGAAATATCACAATTTTTGTGAGCAGTATAGTTTAATCCACTCAGAGGATAAACAACCAACCAAGTGTTCAAATATTTAGCAAACAAGAATGACATGATGATGGAAGAAACAACCACCTGAAAAATATGTCCAATATATATACACATTTTTCCAAAAAATAAGTGTTTTCAGGTTCGGTCAATTTGGATGCTAGTTACCTAACCTGGATAAGCAATGAAAATGTAATGGTTTTAAAAATACAGCTTGTTCTTTGAATTGTTCTTAAAAGGCAATTATTAAGAAGTTATTTCAAGAATTCGTAACTAAGAATAAAGATAAGCAAAATACACATTTAGAAAAAGATTTTGTTTTAGTCACTTTCATGAAACTGGTCCCGGAGTCTCATTTCTGTAATAAAATAGCCATGCAGTCCATGAACACGCCATCATCTTACCTTCCTCTACACCAGTCACAATAGATGCAAAGTTATCATCGAGGAGGATCATGTCAGCAGCCTGTTTGGATACATCAGAGCCAGCGATGCCCATAGCGACCCCAATGTCAGCTTTCTTCAGTGCTGGAGAATCATTCACACCATCGCCTGTAACAGCCACAATGGCTCCCTACAGCACAGAGGAAACTTTGACGACATTTAGACAGGAGATCTCATCACATTAAATATAAACTTAATTACCTGACGCTGACAGCCCTCAACGATGATCAGTTTCTGCTGAGGCGAGGTTCTGGCAAACACAATCTCTGTGTGATGTTTCAGGATATCATCCAGCTGCTCTGGACTTAGATCCTTAAGATCTCCACCATGGACCACACATGCTTTAGCGTCTCTGGAAATAGAGGTCAAGTCAAGGGAAGCAGCACTGTCCAGTGATTACTCAGGATTTTAATGACATGGTACAGCTATTAGTTGTAGACATTTACATTATTTAGCAGATGCCCTTATCTAGAGCGTCTTACAATCCAAGAAATTGTCAGTTAAGGGTCTTGCTTAGGGAGGAAACTGTGGCAAATGTGAGATTTGAACCCTGGACCTTCTGGTCCATAATCCACTACCTTAACCACTAGAGCTTTTCACTCAAACCACATAATGGAGAGTTTTAATGTCCATGCTTGGGTTGTTCGAATTGGTTCATTTTTGTGTATTTGTGTCTGATGCTAGCCTGAGCATTTCAGAGGTCGCTGATGGGCATATGTGTTTTTGTAGAGTACGCATGTTAAGGATGAGCATCTTGTCTGTTTGATAAATGCTTCAAGCCTCATTAGAAAGATTTTTCCTTATTTAAAGAAGTTATAAATTATCTTTGTCTTGACTTTCCTATACCCACTTTCCTTTGTTGTTCTCACACATCCATTACTTTAATAATTAATAATTAATGAAACTCGGGTAAAAGCTTTAACTTGATGTGTAGATGGGCATACCTGCTGAATTAAATGGTTGTGTTCACACTTTAAAAAAAAAATCAGCTTTTATATGAGATGGTGAAACTAACCGTGCTTTTTTTTTTTTATCCAAAATCGGATATACCCTGAGCCATGGATATTTCAATCTATGTTACTCGTAGAATTGAAATTGTCGTGTAGGATGTAAATAATGCAGCAAATAATGCAGTACATAAGCAGGGTTTTGAACAGGTCTTAAAATCAAAATCATACCTTGGATCAACCTCATTGACAGGAATATTCAAGCGTGCAGCGATGTCTTCAACAGTCTCATTGCCCTCTGAAATAATCCCAACGCCCTTGGCAATGGCTTTAGCAGTGATTGGATGGTCCCCAGTTACCATAATGACCTTAAACATAACAGTAAATATATTTAGTTAGTGGACTCATCTTGGTAATTTCTTGTAGGCTACCTGTATAAATGAACCAAAGACATTTCTCTTCATTAACGTTATGATGTTTGGATGTGTGCAAATGTGTTGAGAGACCAGGTCAGTCATTCATAACAATCACCCGTTTTAAAAAGGCTTTGTTTTGGGGTAGAATGAGGAGGAGGTATCAGAGCCTAACCATGCACAGCTGGTCAATATCTCTCTTCATAAATATTCAGAAAAAGCAGGTATTGTTTCTCTTTTTTGTTTTTTATCATAAAGGAGTAGGGACAAAGTAAACAGCTAGCCAGATAAAAAAAACTATGTTTTTACTATTACAGTAAAGGTGTTGTTTGTACGTTGTGTTCTTAGAGCTACTCTGACACTAAAAATAAAAATTCTTATCGGAAACCCAGTTTTTTAACTAAGAAGACCCGTTATCAATAGGGGTGTAACAATGCATTGTGCTGCAAAATATATAATGGTAGAAATACAACTGGGACTCCTCCCATAGGTCTGTAGCTATTGTAGCAGACTAAAGATTCTTTTTCTTTAACATTTTATACAAAAAGTAGACATTATTTTGAATTGTTATTCTACAGAAATATTTATTTTACATTTATATTATTTAGCAGACAACCTTATCCAGAGGGACTTTCAATTAATACAGTCTTACAATCCAAGTAATTTTGGAATAAGGGCCTTTCTCAGCGATTTAAACCCTGTACCTTCTGGTCCATAGTCCAGTACCTTAACCTCTAGGCCACCACAGTCCCACAGGAATTATTTCACTTGGTTATTTAATATATATATGGTGAAGCTAATATAGAGAATTTTATTTCTAATTTAAACCTTTGTTTCTAGTAATTTGGTTAAGTTAAAGGTGACTATCATTTTTTACTTTCAAAAAAAGTTTTAAATTCTATTAAAGAAAACGTTTTGCATTGTTTAGAATTCAGAAATAACAAAACAGAAACGTGAACTCTGCTCATGATTCGATTTCATTCAAAATACAGAGTGTATCATCACACCCCTTGTGATCAAGGATAAATATTCCGACCTTGAAAAGTGTGTTTGTTTGGTTTATTTCTTTAATTAATATTTTAATATTATGAATGCTTCACATGAACAATGATTACAGATCACTTGTGTAATGTCTCTGGAGATCTAGAAATGATTCGACACAGCATTTGTCAATTTCTCTGTCGATCTGCTGCTCAAACTGAATGCATCTGTGCCTCACCACCACAAGTACATGAAAGAAATAAGTCTTTAGTTTATTACGTCTATTTAACTACGCATCCATTTCTAACATCTCTCGCTTGGCCAGACTCTGCCCTGCACCATTAGTGTTTGCGAGAATTTCGTCAGCTGTTCTGCACTTAACCTTAATCAGTCCCAGCAATGTAATGCCCTTAGCTGAAGCAGTTGAAGCCACATGCTTTCAAGTGTGTTAATATCAATAGGTAAAAATATTATACTATAATATAATTGTTTTATCTCATCGAAAAAGCTACAGTGCCATTTTGATTTTGGGAATCAAAAAATGGTTCAAAATTGTCCAATCTATAAAATTTATATGCCTCCTGGGTTGTTGGTTTGTTTTAGTCAACGCCAGCATGTTTTTCTAAAAGTTGTTCAATGCAAACTATGCAAAACTGGCATCTTGGCAGCAAACTCTGCATCGATGCTGCTGGAGACTTGCGACAAGGTGCCAAAGGATTGAGCAATAAACAGGCCAAAACAATGGGTAATAGAGGTCTAATTTAAAGGAAGGGTGGAAACTTCAGCAATATGCTGAAACATCTACTTAACAAAGTCTTAATTCCTGGACAGCCACATATTTGTCAATCGACTAATTAGTGCCTCTGCTTTCCAGCTAAGGGGCATGTCTGTTACCAAGGTAAAATATCTTGTGCCAATTACAATAGCACCATGCAGAAAGGCTTCTCAAATTTCTTCTTGATTAAGAAAGCTTAAAAGACAATGAATACTGTACAAATAGTCTCTCAGTTGATCCAGTTTAGAAGATGGCAGACTGAAATCTGTTTGCTGAGATTAATAAATACACTTTTTCCAAGTTATAGCCTTTATAACAGAAGTATAAATGTTATTTTAAAATGATTTGTTCTTATGACAGTAGTAAGTTATTGTACTCAAGCTAAAAAATAATCAAACAACTACCCATTTTTCCACCCTTAATATTGATCGAGAATCAATAAGAGCTTTGGATAGATGAGCACAATTCATAATGGCAACAATACAATTGCAGTAGCAGAATTTGTGAAACATTAAATGTTAGAATAATTATTTATCTACTATCTATTACTTATTTATCTACTATCTATCAAATCCAGATAAATCATAGACCCTGGTCCATCATCCCTGCATGAGGCCTTTCCATTCCATTGTGCACCCCTTTTCTTTTTTTTTTTAGGTCCCTATTTTCACATCACTTCTCTTATGACAACGTGGTTTGAATTTGGGTCAGGGCTAAATAAGGACTGCCAGTTACATGGCACAGAGAAAGTCTGGTGCAGGGTCAGACATGTGAAACACACCAGGGGTGCCCCTATTACAGTAATGTTTGATCATTACTTTTAAATTGGCCTAGGATCATTTCTGAGTTCCATAAAATGAACACACCCACTCACTGTGTGTATGATCCCACTGCAGTACAGCGGGTGCTTCGGACAGCTTGTGGCCACTGCAGTACACCTGCTGGACCCAGGAGACCTCATGGTGGTGGGCTAGCAGATCAGACTGCCACACCACACGCCTGAAGTTCCCCATAAACTGTAACGTTTGAAAGAAACCGTCAATGGGTCATACCTTAATCCCAGCACTCCTGCATTTACCCACGGCATCGGGTACAGCAGCACGCGGAGGATCGATCATCGACATGAGCCCGACGAAGCAGAGGTTCTCAGTGGGAAAGTTGACGTCGTCTGCGTCAAACTGAAAGCCTTCTGGGAACTGTTCCTCCGGCAGGTAAAAGTGGCAAAATCCTGGTTGAAAGAGTATGAATGATCCACAAAGTCAGGTTTTCCCATTTATAATAAGCATGTTAATGCAAAGCGTGTTTGAAGAAAAAAGTACTCACCAAGTACTCTCTCTCCAAGCCCTCCCAGCTCCAGATAAGCATTTTGGAAAGCTTCTCTCATGTCATCGTCCAAAGGCTGCTCTTTCTCTTGGATCATTATAGTGCTGCAACGGTCCAGAATTCGTTCCGGCGCTCCTTTCATGACAAGCAGGTACTTGGATCGGGATTCAGAATCGGGATTCTTGTGAACTGAGAGCTGCAAGAACAGGCAAGAAACAACTGTTTTACTTGTGTTGTGGATGTGTTGTGTTAACACTGCATCCACCGACAGCTGAGAGAATAGGAGGATGCAACGGAGTATAAAATGTTAAAACTTTACTATTAAATAACCAAATGCTTTGTTTTCTAGAACATCTACTGCACTTGAGTCCCCATAAATTGTCTTGATGGTCTTTTAGCGGGTGGTTACGTTTAATTCCGGAAATGTCAGGTACTTTTAGATTAATTAACCAACCAGGTCACAAAGTGTTACACTTCCGTGTTACATGCGTATGAATGTGAAATCCTAACACGGATATATATGTGCTGCGCTAAAATCAAGCTCTATTAATTGGAATTCGTAATTTTATATCATGATCGAAGTATACCGTTTACAAGACCACTAGAATAATCGGAAAACTGCAGAGATCTGACTATGATCTGACTATAAACACACTCAGTGTGTGTGAAGTGTCTGTGGAATATGAACTGTGGCTGAAAAAATGGTTAAGTGTTAGCATGAGACCCGGGTCCAAGTCCTGTTAATGCTTTCTGGCCCAAAAAAAACTTAAACATGAAAAGTAATCATTATGTTTTTTCTACCTGATATTTGTTAGTTGAGTTGAAAGGGATTTCCGCCACTTTTGTGTATTTGTCCCTCATTTCTTTCACAGAGCCACAACACAGTTCAATACACTTCAGTAGGGCAGACTCGGACGCGTCACCTGCAACGTCTCTCTAGGAAAAAGCAACAAGCGTGTTGTTAAAACCACTTGACAGAAAAATGTCCATGTCAATAATCAATTAGTCAATAAAAAGTCTTACGCAATACGCAAGTACCTTTAGAATAGGAACATCAGATTGCTCTGCTAAGAACACAGCCCTGTTGCAAAGGCCAGCAATGCGAGCCAGGCAGGTCCACGTAGGTGAGCTTCTGTCAAAGCTGGTTCCACTCTGGTTTTCGGTGGTGTCAGCTTCGTGGATCTGGTTGTCAAACCACATGTGGGCCACAGTCATGCGGTTCTGGGTCAAGGTTCCCGTTTTGTCTGAGCAGATGGTGGATGTGGAGCCCAGAGTTTCCACAGCCTCGAGGTTCTTGACCAAACAGTTTTTCTTAGCCATGCGTTTAGCCGTCAATGTCAGACAGACCTGAAGAAGTATTCAAAAGTATTTAAAAACTTCTTTAAATGACGTTCATTAAGTGAACTGCAATACTTTGCAAAAATCTTAGGCCACCATTGGATTAGAAACATAGGAATAGCATAATTACCATATGTACATATTACCATCTTTTCTTATTTGAATACAGCCAGAAAAATACAGGAAATCCGTACGCAGTATAAAAAAAACATTTTGTAGGCTACAGTGGTAAGTATTTAGGGTAACCACCCCTTATACTATATACCCCTTGTTCCCTTTTACAATAGCAGCATCAGCATACAATAGCTGATATGCCAAATATATGCTAAAGCTCACAGCCACCTGAATGAAGATCAATGGAAAAGAGTATTATGACATATAAGAATTCAGTTTTTACATTTTGGGGACATTGTGTTATATATGTTTATTATAACATTGCTAAAACAACAAAACTAATGGTGGCCTAGGCCCCAAAAATTTTGAACAGTTCTGTAAATATGACAAATGCTGTATTTTCAAGTTCACTCACAGTAACAGTTGCAAGAAGACCTTCAGGCACGTTGGCAACAATTATTCCAATGAGGAAAATGACTGCTTCAAGCCAGGAATAGCCCAAGACAAGAGAGAGGATGAAGAAAGAGAGACCAAGGAAGACTGCCACGCCTGTTATGATGTGGATGAAGTGCTCGATTTCAATGGAGATAGGTGTGCGCCCCACCTCAAGACCAGAGGCAAGAGTGGCGATTCGGCCCATCACAGTACGGTCGCCGGTGCTGATAACAATTCCACGTGCAGTACCTAAAAATTAAAAAAAATTCAATCGTGTCATGATTGCTTCTACTGGTCATTTTATATATAGATCAGTTTACTGAACTAATTCAGGGATTCAGATTTACAATTACACTTTATTGATCCCAAAGGTAATTTTAGACATCCACCAATCAATAGAAACACCCTAGAAATTAATTTTAAGTCTTTCTTAATCTATAGCCTAATCAACTAATGTCTTACGTTGAAGCAGATAATCATTGGAGATATCTAAAATCTTAAATCATATGGTAAAATTTAACTACAGGTTGCAAGAATTCGGTAGAAGTGTCCATTGACTGTCAGATTGGGAAATAAAACTAGAGTATTAAAACAACTAAATAACTTCATGAGATTTAGTCACACCACAGTGTAAGAGATTGTATGTATAGCATCATTGGTGTTAGTGTACCTTCCACACAGTTGGTAGAGAAGAAAGCGATATTCCTGGTCTCCAAAGGGTTATCATTGGAGAAATCTGGAGAACGGGTCTGAGGTTCTGACTCTCCAGTTAGTGAGGAGTTGTCTACCTATTACAAAACGTACAAAAACATTACATGCAGCAGTTACTCAAACGTTCAAATTCCATCATTTAAGGGTTAACCCAAACAACCCACCTTACAACCATTTGCAGAAATAATACGCAGGTCTGCAGGAATCCTATCTCCACCTTTAACCTCCACCAGATCTCCCAACACCACATCCTCAGCATTAATGTGCTTCTTCTCACCATCACGGAGAACCAGCGCTTGCTGCAAACATTTGTTTTATAATACCTCAAATTTACTGCAGCTGATTCAGCTTAGTCTGTGAGCAACTTAGCTTAGCATAGTGCAAACTTTTTTTCCCTTTACTTGATCTGGAGCAATATGCCATTAATTAAAATGATTTAATTTCATTTGTCGAGTTCACAAAACCAAAATGTTCAGCTATTAACATTAACAGTGTTTTTATAACCATGCATACATTTTTGTATGATTTTATTCATTTGAAACGACCCCCTTTCTGCTGTAGGAAGTATTTAAGTATTTAGTATTTAAGTAAGTATTTCACTCCTTCACTATACAGACAAAAGTTTGAAGATGCCCAGAAAATGATATCCATAACATGGATACTAGTATGGAGTACCCCTCCTTGATGCTACAACAGCCTTTGTTTTTCTAAAGCAGCTTTTCATTAGGTTTTGGAACATGACTGTGAGGTCAGTTTCTGATGTTAGACCGTAAACCTTGACTCACTTTTGGCATTCTCATGGCATTTGATGAGGTTGAGGTCAATGTTCTGTTCAAACAAGCCAAGTTCTAAATCTAAGCTCTCAATCCTCTATGAACTTTAATGACAACAAGGGAAAAGCTGATGAAATGACTTGATGGAAGAGGGAAGCTATAAATGTATCATGTGTCACTGGGGTACCGACATAAACCATTCTAGTGCCAAAGTTTGTCTCTGAGAAATCCATAAATCCATGCTTAATATTATGAATATGTTACGAGTGAGGGTTTGCTGAGATTAAGTTATATTGATAAAAACAAAAATATAGGCTCTCATCAAATACGTTCTTCCACCAAGAGCAGTGGTGGCGCCAGTGCTTAATGTATCAGTAAACTGAACAGAATGTGGAGGGGTCAACTCTCTGCACTGCAGAGGAGCCCAGGACCTTGAGCAAAACTCTTAACTTTCTCTTGCTTTTATGTTGCAGGATTATCAGTTCAAAGTCAGCCTGAATAGCGGTGTCTGCTAAAGGCTGCAAATATAACATAAATCAGTGAAGACTGGAGTATTCAAGTATCGACGATGCTTCTGATCTGAGGAGCTGCGTAGACCTTAATGATCGTGATTGAGTGAAGGAAGGTCAGATGGGAAAACATTTTCTTGCTGCTTCAACAACATAACTTGTGTTCATTAGTTACTGGTGAATATATCACATGAATATGGCAAAGGTAACGCAGTAGTGTGTATTTTTTCCTAATTGTACAGTCCTGAAAAGACACGCCCAATGACCAACTGTCAAAGGCACTCTCTGGAATACGGCTGACCTCAGTACCATTGGGGGAATATTGACATGGAGCACTGGCCAACTGGGTAATAAGCAAAAAACATTAGTAATATATTGTGAAGCTAACGGAAAGCCATGTATTTGATTTATTTTCATCAAAATTATATTTTGATCAAATTTGTATTGTTTAAAAACAAAAATTAAATAAAAAATATTGAAAATATTGCCCCACCCACCAGCTCATTCTACAGAGCCTCAGAGCCTCAGAAGCTCAGCGAAAGAACAAAAGTCTTTTACCCCGATTGGAAAATGGTCAGTGATAAACACTGGGAAGCTGCTTGTTTATGTTTTCTCATATCAGCTAGTTTTAACTATTATGCCTTTTAAGAGGCTTAGAGTCAGACTGCTAATTGGTTAATCTAGGTAGAGTGTTAACTTACCTCAGTTAGGTTAACGTTACGGAGCTCAATCGCTTTGTAAAATAAAGGTCCTGTTCTGACAATATTCTAACGTAGAACATTAAGCGAGACTGAGAGAAACACAACGGAGAAAAGGCACGAAGAAAGCGATTAAGCCTAGCGGTTAAGGTACTGGACTCTGGACCAGAAGGTCCAGGGTTCAAATCCCACCTCTGCCAAGCTGCCACAGT
>JAUZST010018485.1:0-41358 GCA_034779995.1 Parotocinclus haroldoi
GCGAACAGACCTTGTCTGAACGAACGTTATGTGGCCTGTACCTGTACTTTTATTATTAGTAGATTAGACTTGTGCTCTTAGGTCATGATTGGATTTATTTATGTTTATTCTCCTTTTCGGTTTATTCATTAGACTTGTGGTCACTGCAAATGTAAATCTGATGCAAGGCTGACATGCTTTCATTTCCTAACAAGTGCCTTTTTTCTCTAGGATGCTAAATTGGATTTGACAAAGCTTGTGAAGATGAGTGTGACCTCATGGTTCCTGGTGAGCAGCTCGGGCACACGCCACCGCTTGCCACGTGAGATGATCTTTGTTGGTCGAGAGGACTGCGAGCTTATGCTGCAGGTGAGACTTTAGGCATACACTGCATAGACAGTGTATATCAGTGTGATGTGTTTGGTACAGCGCTAAAAACCTTTAAAGACTCCATATATATGCAAATTTATCCTTGTGTTAAACATGTATTTACGATAATTTTTTTTTTCTATTTTTTGCCAATCACAGGAGACTAAAGAATTTGCAAATTCTTTATACAAGCCCTTTTCTGAAGCATTTGGCAGATGTGTATGTAATTACACATGTGAGCATTGAAAATGATTGACAACTAATCCATATTCTTAGATTCAGCCATATGTGAGGAGTTAAACCATATAAATGTTGCTTTCGACGTTGGGTCTATCTTTAGTGTGACTAATGTAGTAGACATTTTATAAATAGGGATGTACTGTAACTGATGCCATGCTCAAATCTCAAAGTTTCTTTAATAAGGTCCCCTCTCCCTTCCTGCAAGGTTAGGCAACTGGAATAAGAGCTATGCTTTGTTATGCTGACTGTTCATCCATGTCACTTTGGTCTGTGGTTACTTTTGAATGCTCCTCTCACCAGGTTGGTGAGCTTTAACTCCAAATCTCGTCCTTTCTTTATTCATGCACTCAAACCTAAACCTCAGCCTCTCCCCATTTTCAAAAGCAGCCAGTGTATGATCTTTGTGTAAAGTTTCTGTTTATATACACACCAGCTTTCCTCCTAGCCACAGCTTTTGGGTTTGGTTGAATAATGTCAACGCGTGAAACAATGCCTCAGCATCTCTAATACTAACTGTGGTTTGGAGACTTTAACCCGAGTGTTTTTAGTGACAGACAAATCAGAACTTGAGTCTGAGTCAAGTCTGATTACTGCACTACTGTAGCTAACAACACGATTGTTTGAATTTCTAGTAATTGCATGTGTAACTTGTATTGAATGCACAACTATTAAGTATTCAGTGACGGTTATGAAAAAAGCACATTATGCTAAGAATCCCGTATCGATTACTGTCACATATAAATACTGATCTGTAGTGCTACAACAATTATAAAGAATTGACATTCAGGTCTAATATGTGGTAACTGCAGGGACACAAGTTTGTGTTCTGGTGGTGCCTTATAAACGGATTTTCTGAGGAAAATGAGGTCATTCAGAGGGATTATCAGATGCAATGGTGAGCCCTTTCAACCCAGTCATGGACTGAACTTTCCTTCAGTGCACCGCTGTACTGGTATAGGTCCCAGAGCCCTGTGGCTCTGCCCACCAAAAGTGGTGTTAAATGTGGAAAATACATTTGGTTAAGAATAACTTAAGGCAACTTTCATTTAAGTGCTTTACTAAACAGAAATCAGCACTTTGGACTGTAAGCTCAATAAATCTAAATAAAGTAGAACACATTTGTGCTATCCATAAGTCTTTTATCAAATCATGAATGCAGCTTTAATAAAGTCAGGTTTTATGTCTGAGATTTAAAGTGTTTCAGTGTTTTTCTTCGAAAGAACCTGGTTTTAGTGCAATAATGAAATTTATTATTTGATTTGATTATTGTAGTTGATTCAACTAAAAATATATGTAACTACATAACGTCACTAACTTCAGTATGCTTTCTCAAATTTGACAGCAAATTTTTTGTTTGGGAGACATAAAATGCATTGCATTCCAAAGTTGTATTTGACTACATCATATAATTCCTTTATGTAAGGTGGTGGATGAGTTTTTGTGTTAGGGGCACCACCCGAATTGCGAACTGACTCAACACTGTTGCCCTCTTGGGATTCCATGATTAAATTTCTCTGCCTTTAGCCCTTTTAATACCTGATCAAGCAAAGGTTCACCTCTTTTGCCCAGCCCCGTATCATGTAAAGTAAGATTCTGATAAAATAAGTAAATATATAGTTTCATAAAAGATAAGTCTGTTTTGAAAATAAAAGTAAAGAGTAGTAAAGAATAGAGATTTTTCTTTTGAATTGTAGTAAGTAAAAGTTAATCAAGAATAATCAAGTTATATCTTAAAAACAAATAATTAAATATAGCAATGAAGTACTTGTACTTTGTTACTACTGTTTCTGGATGTAATACATAGTAAGAAACAGTAATTATGCCTTCAACGGAGCAGAAATGTTACAATTTAAATTATTTTATGTAGAAGATTGGTTAATTTATTCCATCCATCCATTCATCCATCCATCCATCCATCCATCCATTATCTTTCGCTTAATCCACATGGGGTACCCACCTGGCAACTTTCTGTGCAAGGGCAGGAACAACCCTAGAAGGGGCCCTAATCGTGTGTCCATAAGACTGTACAAAATATGTGCATGTCCGTGTTTACATATAAATCCATGTGTATGTGTAACATCCATACATATATTGTCTGTGCTGCCATGGGAATCAAACTTGGCTTCACGTTTAGGTGTTATTTAAATGTTTTTGTCTGAACAATGTTTATTATGGAAAATTTTTGATTCAATTCCATTGAAGAATTCCATTTACAGGGTTAATTCTGCAAAGTAAGGACGCTATATTTATTTAAGTATTTATACACTATTTTAGCCATAGAACATTTGGGTGGCATCGTAGGGATTAAATACAAATAAAATAATAAATAAAAATTCAGTCTTTAACGAAACTTCCACAAACAGCGAACACAACACCACAGACAAAAACTTTGTTGACAAAAACAGCGTGCGTGTAGGCAAGTAGCGACTCAGGCGGCAGATGTTCTAGTCTTACTTCTCGTTTTTGGTGAGTATTCATCCTCTGAGTAAATACGCTATTGTAGTGTTTTTAACTGTTGAATAATCAAGCAGCACGCTAAAGTAATCGAACGTTCCCTTTACTTAACACGCCATACATCAGTCTTGTATCACGCATGCTCTGTCCGTACTGAGCTTACAGCACATCATATCTTACACATTGAGTAGACACAACAGCTATTTACTGTAAATCCTAATATTTTATGATGCCTTTAATTCTAGAATTAACATTTTAATATATTTTTGTACATTTTGCTTTTATTTTAAATGTAAAAGTTCAGCAAAAACTCGCAAAACAGGTTTTTTAAAAAAACCTAAAGTGCAAAGTGGCGATGGAACACTGTACAAATTAAATACTCTTTACGTTAAATCCGTCCAAATAATTACACAAACAAAACGTAAACTTCAGTGAAAGAAACTAAGAACAAAATGAAGCACTCTTCAGCGTGCAGGACAGACTGAGGGGCAGTTGTGAGTGGATTAAGATCTCTGGGGAATGCTCCAGTTTCACAGAGGAGTTCTCTGACGAGCTCTAATTAGGCTGCAAATAAGTCTGGCACTAGAGCAAAGCAGCTTTTTGATGTGTGGAAGATAAGGCAGAAGATAACCCAAACGAAGCAACTCTATAGCTGTGACGCCCTCTGCACTTTTCCTGATAACGTTCTGCTGTTCCAGTTCTTGCCGCAAGTTTAGCTGTATAGTTAGTGTAGTTTTGTGCTCACTCTGTTAAATCGTGCCTGTTGATCAAATCATGTGTGGCACGATGTCACTTGTTTGCAGTTTATGTCTTGATCATTAGAATTATAACAAATTGAGCATCAGAATGGGGAAGAAAGGTGATTAAAGTGACTTTAAATGTGGTATGGTTGTTAGTGCTCGACAGACTGGAGTATTTCAGCAATTGTTCAGTTTAAGGCTTCAATTCAAACTTGCTATAACCATGACAGGAACTGAGTGACGCTATCATGTCGTGTTATGGACCAAAATGTTTTCTGTGCCTTGTTGGTAGTAAGGTGTAGATAAAGTGGCTGGTGAGTGTATTCCATCCCTATTTAATCCCTATGAATTTATAATGCTGCACTCACTTGTACTCTGAAAACATGATCTTCATTTCTAAAATGTGTTGCGCTGAAGTTCTGTTAGCTCCATAGTAACTATAAACACATTGGGTTTCACAGTTCAAATGATGGCAGTAGTCATAGTGAACATAAGTGTATACCTGCACATTTTTAAAGTGTAAACATTCATAATATCTTGAGAAGAAGAGCTGGAACCATGGACATAACAAGGAATATCAACTTCAAGTCAACTTCAATCAAACGTACAAGTATAATGCAATGCAGCATAATGCAGAAGAGGCATAAGAATTGGTTGTTGAGTGTTGCAGTTCTCACCAATACCCTCACCACTTCTGCTATTAAAGAGTAAATGCAAATGATTATTCTATGCTAAACCTATTCTTCTGCCATCTGTTTCATTATCTTTCTTTTCTGTAGTAACTATGTTTAGCTTTTCTTTTTCTAAACAGTTCATTAAGCAAGATTCTGCTGTTTTTCTGTACCTTGTTTTATGTTTCTGTACTCCAAACATTGTGATGCATATCAGCAATCAAGAATCTTATAATCAAGAAAATATCAATAATCTTGGTCTCGTATGGGTTTTTTTGTTGTTATTTTGGCTGTCCCTAGATACCATAAAACTTTGCATTTGCTCATGTTTCAGTCTCGTAGTGTGGACAAGCAGCATGCTGTGATTAACTATGAACCAGCTACAGACGAGCACCATGTCAAAGACCTGGGCAGCCTTAATGGGGTAAGTTCAGAAGGGTTCTTAAAATCACCAGCCTTTAACCGAAAGGGATTTCATTTGTGATTGACCATTCTCAACACAACAATGCTGGCATGACAATTTGCATGACAGTTTGCATATAGTATTGTACAAAAGATAAGACGTGTTGTTTTGATTTCATTATTTTACCCAACTGTAGGTTGTGTAACGTAAGTGTTTAAGCATGTTTAATGTAGGCTACACTGTGATATATACGGTATATATTAAGCTCCTCAGTTTACAATAGATTTAACTTATGATGAATTTTGTCAGAGCATTTCCCATCATAAATTATGGCAAACTTGTATAATTGCTGATGTTGAATATTGATGTATTACCGTATGACATATTGCCAATGGTTAGACCCACATATTTGGATTCTACCCTTTTTCCAGTGCTCTTCATTCCAATATTTGTGAGCTTTTGCACATCTTAGCCTTTTCACCTTGTTTCCCTTCCTAAAAAGGGATATCTTCGCTGCTACACTTCCAAAAAGATCATTCCTGATCAAGGTTTTTCACACTGGAGAAGGGTTAACTTAACTTAACAACCTGATAAGGCTGCCAAATGCTGCTATCGCTCATGTATGAGGGGAGGGCACACTAAATTCGTATATAACAAACAAATTGGACCCAATGTGCATGGCATAGCACTTAAGTTATAGCACTATGTACCAGAAGATTCAGTGTTCAAATTCCACCTCTGCCAGACTGTTTACATTTACATTTGTGCCATTTAGCGGATGCTCTTATCAAGTGTGTTTAAAGACTTCTTAATTAAGGTTCTGTTTTCTGTATGCCTATAAAATATAAACAAGGGTTGTTCTATTTCTTTTATGTAGATTATTTTACGTAATTAGTTTTTGTTATTATTTACATCATTGTAATGTTTATGTAACTAATGGTAAAGTGTTGTTTAAACTATTTAAATATATTTTCTTCGTCAGACCTTTGTGAATGACCTGCGCATCCCTGACCAGACCTATATCACCCTGAAACTCTCGGATGTTATACGCTTTGGTTATGATATCCTTTACTACTGCAATTATGATATATGGTATTATAATTACTACCTAGGGTTGGGCAGTATGACAGTATTACTGATAATAGTATTTAAAAAATGAGACATGCCAAATTACTTGAAGTACCGCCAAGGCAGTCAAATGACAGCGTATATATAATACATATAATAGTCGCTAGGTTGTGCAAAATAGTTTGGTTACAAGATCAACTTGCATTTTTCAGACTTATAATTCATTTCTGTATTAATACAGGGTGAGTCAAAAGTCACAGGACAACCTTTTATTTCAGAAACAAAAAGAAAAATGACTGAATACACCAGCAAGTAATGAGTCAGGGAGCCTTTTTTAGGCTGTGTCTGGAAGACAGGGTATATATAAGATATGCACAGCTAGTTGACGTGTAAAGTGTGCTGTACCTGGTGCTGAACACTGAGCGAAATGTGCAGGATCCAGTTGTTAGAACCTGCAGGAAAATCTCTTGAGAAATCCCGTCACAAGTCTCCACAATGTGCTGCTGAAGGTGGTGTTTGTTGTGGATTTTCACACAATTTATTTGAGATGACCCCAGAGACAAAAGGCGAGTGGTGTGAAGTCAGGTGAACGGCGACCATTCCACAGGTCCACGATGGCCAGTCCAATGACCAGAGAGTTGAATATCCAGCCACTCATGAGTACCTGATCCATACTGTGGTTGAGGAACATTTCCCATCTTAGAAATAACAGGGGAAATCATCAGTAAAAATGGATGGGAACACTGTTGCCTGTAGCATTGTCAGGTAATTCTGAGCATTTAGGGTTTGGTTGATGAAAAAAGTGCTGTGTGAAACCTTTCTGGGTGTCAGTTGTTGAAGTTTGTGGCTATGATATGGCAACTGCGTTAACCGCACATCAAAATAACCAATTCCATCTTCAGTTATTGTGACAAACAACAAAGGTTTTGAACTTTGTATTGATATTTTTATAACAAGAGATATTGCAAATCTGATCTGCAAAAATTGATTTATGAGGCAATTCTGGTCGTCTTTGATATACATGACCACCTTGCCCTTGATCCAATATGGTGGCTTTCAAAATGGACATAGACTAAAAGATAGGCCCCCTCATCCATTACTTGCGGCGATATTCAAATATGTCATTTTCCCTTTTGTTTCTAAAATAAAAGTATGACTCGCCCTGTAGTCAGTTTGGTAATGCTGTTAGAATAGATCAGCATAATTTTCTTATTAATTTGTGGCAACCATGTTTTAAAGGCATATGTTACAAACACACTGTAAACTGGACTTAAGAGCTTTTGGGTGGTGCTGGAAAAGTAGACTAAATTTGTGTCTCTCTGTGAAATTGATGCATTATGTATTATTCCTTTTTAAGCATTTCTAGATTATTTTTGGTGTGATGGTATAAAACATCAATACCACTTAGCCTCACTACTACTCGTAAATTCTTAGTTAGATGCTGTTGGACAAGCAATGTAAAACTCAATAGTCAGATAAAATGCACGCTACTTAACTGTTCTCACATGCTCATGTTTATATCATGGAACGGAGTCGACATAAGGTCCCAGAGGAAGCTCTTAAGGTAAATGTTTACATACATTGCTTAACCTGTAATTTACAGCAGAGGCTAACTGATTTTTTTTTCTCCTCAATGTTTTAACCACACTTATTTGGCTCAGGGTTTGCAGGAGGCTCCGCAAGGCACAGGGCGTTAGCCAGCTATGTCAGTTGATGTGGAGCTTAGTTTATGGCTGTTACTTTAATGTGTTTAAGTATGTTTAGGTTATGTATTTGTATAAAAAATAAAAACCTAAAAGTCAACAGGCTGCTTTAAACTTTGTTGGTTGTGTTCAGTCTGAAAAATCAACTGATGATCACTAATGTCCTCCAGTGCTTGAATGAAAAGCTTTAATAGCTTTAAAAATGATATTTCAGTATTTTCTGGGGTTTTATCAATAACCTCTGTACTTTTAAAAGACTTTGTCAGTGTATGCCGGGTCTAAAGTATTCAAAAGTTGTTTGAACTCATTCTGCTTAACCTCTTGAATTGGCGCTGTAATTTGTGATAGTATTTGCTTTTTTAAAAATGCATCTATTGCTTTTATTGTCATAAGGCACTTAAGATTTGCTGAGTGTGTTGTTGTGCTGGTACCTTGGCTGTCTTTAATGACAACCGATTTCTGACATAGTTTGCAGATTAACATCTAGCAGTTAAATCTAACAAAACCGACTTTGAGACTGGTGGTGTCTATATTCTTTTTCCTGGCTTAGTTTAACTCATTTTTAAATTCAGTCATGTGCTTATAGGAATGCTAGCTTGATTTGTGCCAGTACAACACCGCATGCACCTCAGTGTTCATGTGCAGTAGTATAACTGACAATATGATGCTATGAACACATTCTTAAAATGTTTTCACTGTTTTTGTAACGTGGATGACATACTAAATAATATCAGCTCACACATTGTTCAAACTACAGTATTATCTTAGATGACACTGTACACCCCTACATGCTGCCCCTATTTTTTAAAATAGAAATGTGTTTGTTTTACATTAGTTGTAGTTATCAGTGACAAGTATCTAGTAAGTCCAATGGTCATAGAAGTACAGTACATTAAATATGTGATTTGTGAATATGTGTCAACTACATTTTACTTGTTGTTAATTGCCAGCCTGCAAATCCCTAGATAATATGAGTAATAATATTAATTTGACTTGTGAATCATTTGAATCATATATCTTGGCTGACAGCACGAGAAGTACACCAGTCAGCTACAAATGGATTTTAATGCTCTGGAAATCAGAAAGAAAGATCAGGAGGATGAGAAAGGCAGACCTGCAGACTTTCCTCATTCCAAGCAGGAAAAGGTCGATCGCAAATCCGGTACAGGTAACGTCTTTTATCTATTTTCCATGCTTTTAAAGGATGGTCGGCATGCCAGGTTATGCTATCCAAGGATGTTGGGTCTTGTTTACATTTCAGAGAAGAAAATTAAGAGTATAAAAGATTGATGATTGTGAAAAAATTGAATTGTGAACGTAGTATTGAATTATGAGAGTTGAATTGTAAGCTGAGGGTATTGTTACACTTTTACTATCAGTTACACATTTGTTGGGTGATGCCTGTTGGAATCACTTCCTTTTTGTGTATTGTTTGCACATAGTTTCCTGAATGAAGAGCATTATTGGTCCACAGTCTTTTTATGAGCACTTTAGCTGCTAGGCCAGTAGAATTAGACAGACTGAATAGCTGCACGATTACTTCTGCTTCTTTGAATAGGCATAGGTGTGGTTTTGGGCAAGTGTTTTCCAGCGATGGTTATGCATAAAATGTGTGCACATTTGTTTCTCCCAAGCTCACAGCGTTCTTCCTTCCTCTTATGTCATGATCATTAAAAATTTCTATTTTAGTGCCCTGCACCTGAGCCTCCCATTCAGTATTGTCTAGTTCAGAGTAAGCTTCTGCTCTCATAGCACACTCATGTTTTTTTTTAAGCAATTGTTTTTAGAAACCTTTTATATTTTTTACAACACAATATAGACCATGTATTGCAATTACAAACAAATCAGTGTGATATGGTGTAACTGATTTATTTGTGTACATTTTGTCTGTACTGTAATTTATTTACAAGTTTTTATTTGTTTGATATTTAATGATGTGCGTTGTGGTTTCAGTTGCATTTGTTGTTACACTAGGCCTTGTTAACCAGAATTATCTGACAGATGGGTATTGGGGGAAACCAGACACGTTTTAATACTGGTTATTTAGTGTAGACTTCTATTTACACTAATGGCATAGAACAGACATGGCTGTTTATGCTACTGCTGAACTTGTAGTATTAGTTACTCTTTATACACTAAATGGCCGTAACATTAAAAGACATACAGGTGAATGATATTGACAGTGCTAGGCAGTGTTCAGACTGGAAAACTTGGGCATGTATGAAGGTGTTTCATGTTATTTTGCTAGACTTTGTTGGGGTCCAAGATAGGGTGTGACATAACATAACGTTTGCAATAAAACCAGTATAATTTTTAATCGATATATATATTTATGAAACAACCATATCGTGATATTGTGACGTGTTCACATAATGACGTAATCCATTTACACAGAGTATGGTGTACGTCTATTACATGACTCGTAGGCAGAGCAACAGATATGGCAGAAAGTCGTTCTGCAGTGGAGGAGTTTGTCAAAAAAAGGGAAGAGATACTGGTGTTGTGGAGGTCGTTTTGGTACGAGATCTCAGATGTACAAAAAAACTACAGTAATATGTAATGTGTAAGCTATGCAAAAGGTCTGTAACAACAAAAGGGTGTAACACTAATCAGTTTCACCACCTGAAGCAGAAGCATGCAGCTGAGTACGAGAAAAGTCAAAAGGGCAGCGAGGTCAAGTATTTTAAAGTATAAAATCTATTTTGTTGCAGTTGTATGTTGTTGAAATATATCGCCAAATATTTTGCTATCACCAAAGTACCCTAAAATACTGTGATATTATTTTAGGGCCATATTGCCCACCCCTAGTCCAAGTACATTCTGTAATGATATTACACATTCCATGATGACAGTGGCCAACGTCAGCAGGATAAAATCCTGTAGCCACGCCATCTCTTTGTGGATGAGGTTCCCCACCCCTGCTTGCAATACTCGTAGGTCCATGAATGGATAGAGTAGGTAAGATACAGAGCAGAAGTGGTGCTGACTAATACCTCCGAGTGGTGTTATGCCTTGCTCAGCTGCTAGCACTGGATTAAATTAATGCGATGATTCATTTAGGAATGGCACTGGGATTCCGTCACAAGTCCAATAGTCTCCATGCCATAATGTCGTAACAGTAATTTTGCAATGCACTTTAGATTAATTACCATATGGATTAGTACAGAAGGAGATTAATGAAGCTTTGCTTCGTAAGGCAACTGAGCTACTAATTTCCCATATGTGCTTTTAAGTCAGACCAATATGGTGTGGTAATAACTTGTAAATGACATTACAAGTATTATCTTATCAAGGTAAATCAACCCACCAAGAAAATTGTTCTGTTAATAAATATAGCGATGAAAGCAGTATTTTGTAGTTGGATGAGAGTATACAAAATTTGTGATTTTTCAGCATAATCACTACATCATGACTTTTGTGCTGGGAATAGTTGAATAAAGAAACATTTTATCTTGTCCAATACACCAAGATTAGTGGATAGTCAAATCGTGTGACGTTGGTATATACAGGGTGAGTCAACAGTCACTGGACATCGTCATGGACTTTTTGCAAAGGCTACCAAAACAACTAAAAAAGGCTGCTACGGACACTACGTGGCTTGTTGTCCACAGTCCCGGTTTCTCCGAATTTGGCTATGAGCAACAGTGCTGTGTGAAAACGGTGATCTTTCTGGGTGTCGGTTGTTTAACATAATGGTTATGATACAGCGGATGCTTTCCACACACATTATAATCATCAATTCCATCTTCAGTCACCTGTGACTGAAAAGTTTTCAACATTCTGTGTTAATTATTTTTGAACCACAATAGATATTGTAAAAAAAAAAGTCTTTCATGTGTTGAAACGGGTGCAACATCATTATTTTGGTTTTAGCCTGGTTTAACTCAGTTAGACGTTGTGCAAATCTAAATATTGTAGTCTCACTGTTTGATTATGGCAAGTAGAATTCTTGCAAGGAACATGAGATTTGCAGAATTTCAGGAAAGCTTTAAAAGAGTATGATTCATTTGTTTGTCTGGCTAACTGTGTGGTTACTAAGTTGTGGTAACATTATCTTGAATGAATGTCAGTGTTCTTGGATTCAAGCAGCTGTAATGCTGGCCAAAGATCTGCCATGCATCCAACATAAATTACATTTACCCAGTCCGTGTATTCTCACTTGTCCCCCAATACCCCCCTTCTTTTCAGCTACAGACACCCAAACCTTCAAGCCCACTCCTTTGTATGGTCAGCCCTCATGGTGGGGTGATGATTATGAGGACAATCAGGGTGAGCAAAGTGAATCAAGTGGCTGTCACATTACAGGTTTGTTGCTTTTGAACTATGTGCATTGCTTATGATTAGATTGGTGCTGATCGGTGTCTATTGATGAAACATTTTTGTGAATTAACTCCACATAGACAAATACACTGCTCAACATGAATATGCATTGATTAAAAAGAAGCATTTGATTGTTTTTCATTAAACAAGATCATCAGAAAAGTCAAAGAAAGCTGTTTGATTACTCAAATAAGATGCAAACTCAATTATCAAGATTGAGTAGTAAGTGACAAACTGGACGGGAGTACCACTAATTGATTGTTTTGTAAGTAAGACTGCCAAAACACACTTACAACAATGGGACATGGACATGAACAGATTTCCCATGTGGAGAAAAGAAAGACTTGGTGATAAAGGACTGTTGGATATTTAAGCAGGTTACTAAGAACAGTCTTGTTTTGGATTAGTAACCCTCTAATCCGTCGAACAATGAGAGTTTATTGTTTTTGTTTTCCGGTCCAGAGTCTGGATATATTATGTTATAATGGATTAAACTTGAGAAATGTTATCATATCATATATTGGAATCAATGATGGTAGAAATTATTTTTCAAGATATGAATTAATTTAAACATATAATAATGCCGTTACTCAGGGTTCTATGGTAAATTACTCTATGGTAACTTATTACTATTTTTTTATTTCTCTTTTTAATTTATTTATTCAAATTTCACATAAATAGAGTTTTTGTTCTGCAGAGAATGGGACAAAAAAATGAAACCTTCCTTCTTTGTCAAGGCAAAGTGAGGAAATTGTACTAATTCACTCATTGTGCAGGTCATAAGAAGCTTTAATATGGGGATTTAAAGCTCACCAGGAGAAATCCTTAGCTTCTAACTAAACAAAAGTGAAAAACATACAATTATTATGTAAATATATATTGAAAAAAAGTTTTAGACAAGTATATGAATGTATACACACTCACTGGCCTGCTGTTTATGTGTATTCATATAGCTGTTCTGTTCATGTAACTTGTAATATGTATTCATCAAATCAAACATTTGTCTAGATTTCTAATATGGTCACATATATGACTGGGGCACAGAGGCCTTATTTCCCACCAACACACTGGACATTAAATAATATAACAAATTAAATGAGACAACAATGTGTTGACTTTCATCTTTTACTCAGAGGTTATCAAAATAATTACATGCCTTAAAGTACTCTAACCTAGGGCAAAAGTTTTTTATTTTTATTTTTAAATGAAGCTATAACGAGCCTGGTTAGATGACAGAACTGTATTTTGCTCCCACACACAGTGGCAAAAATGACAGTTCACAGTTGGAGATTTCCTAAAAATGGTAGCATGTTGCGGCATACCATGTCTTCAAATCTCTAGTTAGAGACAGGCGCTTTTCATCTAGACACAAATGTTTGGAGACTTGGACTTTATAAAGTACCATGAGATTTGAAATTAAACTATGGCTATCTCTGACAAATAAGCTATAGTTAGTTCATCATGAATTCGGATTACTAGTCTCAGATTCGTTTATTTTTGTCTGTATACAATCTCATTAAGCTTCGCATGAGAAAACTTAGAGCACAAGTACTGTATATGCTTTTGTGCATGCTTTTGTTAAGTTTGTAACGTAACGTTGTAACATTAAAGGTGTAAAAAAATAACTTTTAAAGTTTAAAATATATTAAATGATTATTTATAATGGTGGCTTAAAATTGCTGTGTGTACCTAAATTTTGAGTGTCTACTTGCTTGAGTGTTTTTAGCTTTTACATTCATGTGTTTTAGTATTTTGAAAAATGTGCTACACTGTAAAGCTCTGCTTAAATAAATAATAACATATTAGGAAATAAAATGTGATATGTTTATTGTCCAGGATCTGTCTTATATTCGTTGTCTCCTGTCATAGAGAGACAGAAGGAAGACACCAGACAAGAGCAAGCAGTTGGTTCTTCAATTGAACTTCTAGGAAAGTCAGCTCACTCCAGACGAAGGGATGCAGGTTACTTTGAGATTACTTCAGTTAAAGAACTGCAGGCTAAAAATGTAGAGCAAGACGTCCAGGTGATCCCTACAAAAGACACAGACACTAAACCCCCTCCTACACCCCCTGTAGTGCAGAGTCATGCTTCTTTTACAATTGAGTTTGATGATTGCACACCTGGAAAGATTAAAATCAAAGACCATGTTACAAAGTTCTCCTTCCGCCAACGTAAGAGCCCAGGCAAGGAGCTGGTTTCTGCTCCAACAGAGATCATGTCCTCAGAGAGCAAAGTTGCTGATTGGCTTGTTCAGAGTGAAGAAAGCATAAGGAAGTCCAAGTCAGGAGAACTTTACAGCACCAAAAGTGATATTTCCTCTGAAGCAGATGCTCTTAAAGGTAAGACAACTGCATGTACCATGATGCTGAATAGTTTTTGTATAAATTATTATTTTCATATGAGCTGTATGCCACATATCTTCTCACTCTTTTAAGCCCATGTCTAATTGTTTTCATCAACATCTTCTTCCTCTCATACTGTATTCCTTATACAGTATATATTCCCTTAACTACACACACTGCTCACTTTATTAGGTGCAATTTTGTTTCTGCACTCATTGTGCATTTTATCAGTTCCACATACCATAATGAACCACTCTGTAGTTCTACAAGTGCAGACTGTAATTCTATTTCTTAATATACTTTTTATTCCAATTGACTCTGTTCTGTAAAGGTAAGGACCACCACAAATCAGGTACTATTTACACTGATGTAATGGTGCTGTGTTAGTGAGCGTCGTGCTTGTATGACTGGACCAGACACAGCGTTGCTGCTGAAGTTTGTGAACACTGTTTACTCACTATGCACTTTATTGAACTGATCTACCATATTGTTGATGTAAAGGCCAAGTTGTAGATGTGGCTTTTATTGGTGTACTAGTTTTAGTCCAGCATTAAGGTGTTTTTAAAAAAAAAACTCCAGCAGCACTGCTTTGTCTGATTTACTCATACCAGGACAACACAAACTAACACACCACCACCACCACATCAGTGTCACTGTAGTGCTGAGAATGATCCATTACCCAAATAGTACCTGATCTGTGTTGGTCATATGGGGGGGTGCATTAGAGAAAAATGTAACAGAGTAAGTGGACTAACAAAGTATGTGGAGAAACAGATGGACTACAGTCTGCAATTCTAAAAGTACAAGGTGCTTCTGTATAATACATGGAACTGATAAAATGGGCCATGAGTGTAGAAACAAGTGTTTTAGTAGGTCCTACAAACTTTGCTAACCTGTTACCACTGGCTTTTTATTACAAAGCTAATTTTTTATTGGACAACTAAAGCCCTACTGATTTACTAACCATTTTCTGATAAAATATGAACAGTTCCTTTCGAGCATCTCTCCAAAGTATTTCTGAAGAAGCAAGAGCCAAAGTCAGATGTGGTAGTTTACTTGGCCAGGGAGATCAAACATCCAGCCATTACAGGATGACGTGATTCATGGTACATACTAGTATCAATCAGATACTATGTAGTAGAATTTAACTATGAATTTCACAACCCAAATCAGCAAACATTATACGGTAAATGTAAATTTTAAATAATGCACCGGTCCTTACATTTACTTGACAATACACACTGAGATATTTCATATCTGATCAGCTTAATTTTATTTGCTGATAAACATTCATTACTGCATTTTATACCCCCCAAAAAGTTAGAACATTTAGAGCTATTAGTGGGCAATTTAGAGCTACTAATACATTTAAAAAACCTACATTCACTGCTTACAAAAAGGAGGGGATATTTAATTATGGGAGATTTAATTTTGAAATATCCTCTAATTTTTGTGAGCAGTATAATTATGTGATTTCAAACGTCAACAAGTGATTATAATCATGCTTTTGTACTGAAGTTTTGATGAGCTAAAGATAATAATCTGGATGGTCACTGGAGCACACTGCATCCATTTTCATCTAGAATGGACTATCACACAGTGGAAATGTGTATTGTGGTCAGACATATCAGTATTCCAAATCTTTTTTTTTTTTTTTTTTTTTTTTTTTTTTTTTTTTTAATGGATGGCAAGTGCTTTGGACTGAAATTGAAATGGACAGCCCAGACCATATCAAGTACAAGTCCTAAACCCAGGGTCTGTCATAGTATGGGGCAGCGTCAATGCCATTGGCAAAGGTAATTTACACTCCTGTAACAACAGCTTTAATTTAGAATAGTACATTAAGATTTTAGAGCAACATTGATTCCTTCAAGATGAAATTACTTGTTTTTCACGGATGAACATTAATTTTGCTTGTAAAAGACTCTGCCTTTTGTGGATGCTGCTTTTGTACCACATCATGATTGTAACCACTTGTTAACACCACCTGCTTGAAGTCATTACTAGCCATAAATTGCTTAATCCCAACTTATTTTGGAATGTGTTACAGGCTTGAAATGCAGGAATGGACGGAAAAAGGAAAGGTATTATTAAAAAATAAAATGAAGTTGATCAGATAAAAAATTCAGTGGCTTGGGTTCATACTGTCTGCAATGATATAAAAGTACATGTGTGGAGGACTGTTATTGTATATTTGCATTTTCCATACCATCCCAACTTTTTGTGATTTGAGGTTGTAGTTAAAATGTTTGTCTACTCTTGAGAAATGTTTGCTCAGTGTGACAGCTTTTGAAAATGAATTCTTGACCGCTTTAGTCCAAATGAAATAGTTGTATCATAATCATAAAAAGGCATAACTTTTACATTTTGATATTGATGCAATACATCAATATCCTTGTTAGATGCGCACCATCATGAGGGTGGAACACAGAGTGACTCTGAAGAGCCTGCCTCAAATTCCCAAGAGGTTTTAATAGAGTTAAATCCACCACGACAGTTCAGTCCTTCAGAAAAAGAGGACACTCCCATGAGCTCAACACCTTGTCAAGGTCCCAAAAAGGAATCTCCGCATGCTTTTGTCATTGAGTTCCATGAGGAAGATGTACGAAGGAAACGCTCACAGTCTTTTACTAATAACTTGTCTCCCCCAGAGTCCCACATGGTCCCCAGTAGGAGAACAGAGAAGACAAAAAGTGCTGTCCAGCCTGTAGAGCGATCAGCTGTGCACAACACCCCCACTCAGCGATTTACTGTTCCTCTCAAAGGTTCAGATGATTCCCATAGAGCTGTATCCCTAAGAAGAGAGAAGAGCGACATTCAAGCCAGTCCCACAAACTATACTTCTCGTTCAGCTTCCTCAAAGCCATTTTTTAGTGTGGGTCGCAAGTCCAAACTGGCATTGGACTTTGTCGCGGAGTTCCTCAGAGGGTCAAAACACGGTTCCACAGACGGCTCAAAGAAGCATACATCCTCCACATCCTCGCTTCCTTCAAACGCGGTCTCCACGGTAGCAAATAATCCTGCTCAGCATGTCATGGATAAGACTCATGTCTTGTTACCTGATGAACTCCAAGTACCTTCAAACTCACATGTATCCTCGTCAATCAGTTGTAATGAGATAAAGACCCCTCAAGGTACCAGGCAAGAAGAGGAGGACAGCTTAAGTGATGCTGGCACATACACTATTGAGACAGAGGGACCTGATAAAGAAGTAGAGGATGCACGTAAAAGTATTGATCAGGTATTTGCATTTTCAAGTGGTTATTGGCTTGCTGAAATAATTGCATTTAAATTACAAAAGATATGCATGTACAAGGTAAAACCTTGCCAGAAGTCAAGAGCACAATGTTTTAAACCCTGAGCGCAATTCCTTCTGCTTCCAGAAACACGTTCAGTCCCTTGATTCCATAAACAAACAAATCAAATCAAACACAAATACAACAACACTGCTTTTGACTACTTTGTTGTGTGTGCGTGCGTGCGAGTGTGAGAGTATTCATATACAGTGGGGAAAATAAGTATTTAAAACACTTGCCGATTCTGCAGGTTTCCCCACCAACAAGGAATGGAGAGGTCTGTAATTTGTTTTCTTAAGTGAACTGTAAGAGAAAATCCAGAAAATCACATCGTATGATTTGTAAATTATTTATTTGCCTTTTATTGCATACAATAAGAATTTGACACAATAGAAAAAATATAACTTTGCTTGCAGAGCAAAGGTCAGATGTTTCATCTAGTTCCTTACAGAGTTTGCACTGCAGCAGGGATTTTGTCCCTCTATTCCATACAGATGTGTTCTTAGACACCTCTTTGGTTTTGGGCATGGTGGAGAGGTTGGAGTGTTATTGATTGAGTGTGTGGACAGTGTAGACATTTTACACAGGTAATGAGTTTAAACAGGTGCAATTAATACAGGTAATGAGTGCAGAATAATAGGTTTCTTAAAAACTAACAGGAAGAGAGCCAGGAAACTTTGGTATCAAATGTGTCAAATACTGGTATCAAATACTATCAAATAGTATTTGGTATCAAATACTTATTTTCCCTCTGTATATATGTATAATACTGAACAGTCAATGTGTACTCTTGTCCAAGTTGACATGCTTCTGTTCATCCCCATGAATATGTCATTTGCTACTCAGTCACAATAATTGAGTTTGCAACTACTACTTTTTTGACTTTATTTGCTTTTCTGATTATATTATTTAATGAAATAAAACCAAATGCTTTTCTCGTCACTTTATTTTAGAATATTGGGATTTGTAACACTTCACTGGGAAAACGGGCGTAAATTTGCCCAAGCTTTAACCCATGAGTCCAGTCGTAAGCACATTTTGGCCATAGCAGGAATTGGCAATGCGCACTTGTAAAATAAGCAATTGCAACTACAGTAAGGCAAAAAGTATTTAGTCAGCCGCTGATTGTGCAAGTTCTCCTACTTTGAAAGATGAAAGAGGTCTGTAATTTTTATCATAGGTAGGAGAAAAAAATCTCATTTTTAAAGAATTCACTTGTAAATTATGGTGGAAAATAGCAAACATTCAAATCAGTACTTTGTAACATAACCATTCCAGATCCATTGCAGATCTCCTGTAGATCAGTGATGGTTTGGGGCTGTCGCTGGGCAAGACTGACTTTCAACTCCCTCCACAAATTTTCTATGGGGTTATGGTCTGGAGACTGGCTAGGCCACTCCAGGACCTTGAAATGCTTTTTACGGAGCCACTCCTTCATTGCCCGAGCCGTGTGTTCCATCTTCAATGCACTCACTGATGGAAGGAGGTTTTGGCTTAAACTCTCACAATACATGGCCTTGTTCATTCTTCCCTTAACACAGATCAGTCATCCTGTCCACAGAAAAACAGCCCCAAAGCATGATGTGTCCACCCCACATTAGGTATGTTGTTTTTTGGGATGCTACTCAGTATTCTTCTTCTTCCAAACAGTTCTATTTTGGTTCCATCTGACCACATGATATTCTCCCAATCCTTTTCTGGAACATCCTGGTGTCTGACTGTTTGAGGCTGTGGACAGATGTCTTTTATAATGAGGTCAAACAGGTGCCATTAATACAGGTAACAAGTGGATGACAGAAGAGCTTCAGGTCCGTGAGAGCCAGAAATCTTGCTTGTTTGTGGATGACCAAATACTTATTTTCCACCATAAATTACAAATAAATAGCTAAAGTGTACCTATGATGAAAATTACAGACCTCACTCATCTTTCTAAGTAGGAGAACTTGCAGTGGTTGACTGATCCGTTCATAGCAAACTAAGCTCCGTTATGGCCACTAATTCATAAAACTAATTCATTTTTTAGTTTGATGTGTTTATTTATTTATTTATTTATTTATTTTTATTTAGAGTATATCAGTTCATTAGCCTGTTTTTATCTATCGACATTGATTGCTCCAAACAGCAAGGACATGTTATTTTGGTTGTGAATAATTGGTCTCCAGCGCAAATGCACATTTATTTGTAGTTCATTTATTGTTGTTGAAATTTCAGACATTATCCCTTTTATTTCTTTTAGCTCATTTGTTAGCATTTTAATTACTGTAATTGTATTAATTTGCATTTCTAACCCAACATATCAGAACAAAACCTCATGGGAATATAAAACAGTGGCATTTAAATCTATCATTAATACAGTCTTAGTTTTGCGTCTTTATTTCAGATGTTTATTAGTGATGCTAATAATTGTAGACATAATAGACATTTATAAATAAGGACACAAAGGCTTTAAAGTGGTTGTTTACTGATTTAAATGCCCTTAACTCGCTGCACTGCTTAAGAGGGTTCTAATGAAACCATTCTCATGGGAAGTGAGGGTGAAACTATGGCCTTTATTTGCCAGTTACATTTATTTGCATATATTGTTAGGTCTGCCCCTTTTTTCTGTAACAGTGTGGCTTCTGGATTTAACATGATTTTACATTTGTGCATATGTACATTTTCACTCCACATTTATAAATGTAGTCCCCTGATGTGGGATCTGGTAGGTAATTGGTTGTATCCGAGCACGCTAATACTGGTTGCTCTAAAAGGGCTGATCACTTGCTCAAAACAGGTATTTTACTCATTACTTTTTCATAATTGATTACAATTTTTGTTATCTTTTTACTTTGAAGTTTGGGTTATAATGTGTAAATACAACTGGAACAAAACAGCTTGTATTCTGACAAAAAGTTTAAAGTACCCACATGTATTTAAAAGCAGAAGTAATCAATTTCATTGTGTTAAAATGTTGTGCTCTTTTAGCAGTAAAAAGTTTTACATTGTTTTATACGTTATTTTTGTTAGCTAGTGTTAGAGGTATACTGGGACATGGTCATCAAATTTTAATTGTATATTTAATTTCATATGAATATTACATTCAAATTGCTATTGACCTTTTATCGGGGCTTGAAGGGGGTTGAACTTGCCTTAGATGATTTAGTGGTTCAGATGCAAAGTTGATGCCTTGGCACCAGGCATGTCTGCAATGCTGTCCAGCTGAACCTTTAACACTAAATGCATTGGATAATGCATTCAGTAACATCTATCTGATTGTTGATCCAGCATGTTTTTTAGCCTTGTATCAAGTCCTACAGGTTTCACTCCGCTTGCAAAGCTTTTGCCAGCACAGCCTGCTCATGCATGCTTTGTTTCTGACAGGTGTTTGGTGTTGGTGAGTGCCTTGAGCATGACAGTCAGCCTTCAGCAGCAACAGTTAGACCTATAGAGGGTGAAAGGGAGGACCATGATAGCCTTCCACTTAGTGAAAGTAGTTTTGACCCTGCATTGGGCCATTATGCAGGGTTTAGTGACCCAGCCATGGGTCCAGCACAGGTAATATCACACCTGGGCTGTGCATTTCACTAGTGTGGGTCTGTCTCTTTCAATTAGCCAATTAACCACTGGCCTAATTGCCCACTGAGATTTTTTTTTCTATTTTAGGGGGCCAAGCATTTTTCATTGTGTTTCCTTTGCTTATATGGGACAATGGATCTCAGTTATTTCCTTAGTATAACCCTAATGCTAACTGTTGATTAGTTGTTAGGTCTGTGTCTGTAAATATAAAATATAAAAGATACATATTAACACTAACATATGTATAATTAAGGCATATTAAAATAAAGTTTATTTGACGTCCAGTGAAATAATGTTTTAATTTTAACTGTTAAATCGAAATCTTGGAGATTACTTTTGGAAAAGTCTGATGGACTTCTGCATAATGACATTAGACCCATAAAGAATCAAACCCATAACTTAACAGATATAGACAAAATTAGTTCATGCTGTCTTCGTTGAGTGAACATGCTGCATACTAACAAATACCGCACCTGCCTTGTAAAGTATGATCATCAGTTTTGCTAATGTTAATAGGTGTTATTGTCAGATGGTGCTTGGCCTCCTTTTTTGCTTCTTGCAGTTTGCTTTGACATTGGTTTTCCTTTTGTTTTGTCTCAAAGCTGTTTCATCAGGGATGCCCTAATCTGAGTGCAGCACTGTTCATTTTGTGCATTCAAATTAGTCAAACAACGCTATCAGGTAACATTATATGGACAACTTAACACCTATAGCACTATATAAAATGCTTCTCTTTACTAATCTTAACCTACATTGTCTCCTAAACAAAAAAGTGGAATACAAATACAAATAAGTAAAAAACTAAAATCCAAGCTTTGGTGCACAAAATGCTAAAATACCTCATACTAAAATACATACTAAAGTATATATTATTCTGTTCTACTACAGACATATTGATATAGTGTTCACGTTTATCTGTGCCCAGTTTGTGATTGGTCTTTTTCCTCCATTTTAAAACTAAGCAATAAACGTGTAACTACAGCAGATAGGTAAGTACAACACCAGTGTATAGCGAGTGCAACTTAGCATATATAATGCAAAATTGATTTTACTCATTTTTAGCATGTAACAGTCCATTAAGCTATGCTTCAATAGCCACAATACTTATCCACTGAATCAGGTTGGGACATCCCTGTTTTTTGGATTCCTTTTCTGCTTTCTTTCTATTTTGGTTCTTGAAAGGTGATATAACTTGGGTTGATTTAAAGCAGCTTTTTCTTAATAATGCTAATTGCTCTGATTAATTTTATTTAAGATATCACTAAGAGCAAAGATGAAAGTATCTAACCATTATGATGAATGTTATCAATAAGAACTAACTGGAAACTCTGTTACCTGTTACTCTTAAGTACCTGGATGTACTATGGTGTCTGTAAAGTTGTTGCTTCCCTGCTCCACAGATGAACTCAACAACATTATCCACTGGTAGCACTAAGTGGGTTTCTTGCTGGGCTAGTTTGGCTGATAACTACTCAGACTCTGGTTTGAGGTCAGATCACACTGATGTCCCAGCACAGAGGGATCGTTCAGGTAGCAGCAAAACTGCCTAATATGTATCAAATCTGCAGTAATGTAAACTTATTTAAGGATTCAAAATCATTTTTTCTTTCAGCAGTGCCACAATGCATTCAGTCCAAGTTTCACGCAAGCAGTGATGATGCAGAGAGTGGCCAGCCAACCAGAGCACGGCGAATTTTACCTCAGTTGCCCACAGTGGTGAAAACAGAAAGTTCACCACCCAGCATTCACGTTCAGTCAGACTCATATCTCACTTATGATAGTACGGAGAGAAGTAGACAAGGTTTACAGAATACTAAAGACTCTCATACACTGTGTGTACGGGATGACCTAGATCCAGATAGCTTAAGTGATGCCAGCAAGTCAGATGATGGATCCATCATAGAGCAAAACAGAAAAACTAGTCCTGGTAGAACAGAGGATACTTTGGTAGAAAGTAAATCCCAGACTAAACAAAACGTTCTGTCTGCCTCTCGTGGAAATCAGATGGAACAGAATCAAGAGACTACCACAAAGTACTCCACAGCTACCATAACTAGACACTATGGCAGTCATAAATCTAGCAATTCCAACCTGTCCACTCCAGACAAGGATGTCATGGAAAACTCTGTACCACTTGTCAGACAAGAAAGCTATACCAAGCAAAGAACCAGTGATGACATCCATTTTCTGAAATTGCCCAATATCACAAGCCCTGCATCGAGCAATGAGCAAAATGCATTCATAGGTGTGGTCAGCCATGACACTCAGTCGTACCTTAAAGATACAGAGAATGCACTGGCTGCTTTAGAGGCCAAACTTCAAGAACAGACACTTGAGAGTGCCCCGTGCCCTCGGGAGGACTCTGGCGAATCAGATGTAGATACTTCCAGTACGGTTAGCCAGCGTAGTGGTAGAAATGGCCAGAAGATGTCACTCACTCAAACTGAAATGTTGAAAGAACAAAGAGCTGCCAGCCGAGGTGCTGACGAGCAGAACGCTCTCCGGTCATCTACCAGTTCTCTGTCTCATGTAATCAGGGGCTCTACAGGAGACAACGATGAATCAGAGAAGTCCTATCAGGTGCATCGTTCTTCACAGAGACGGGAATCTTTGAACTTTGAGAATGAATCTCAGAGCTCCACTATGCATCGCTGCCCTGAAGCTGTGTCAGACCAGGAATCCCGCTCTCACTTTGTTCAGCGAAAGTACACCATTCCCCTCCAGAAAGACAGCTCCAGCAGGTCCACCAAGAACCCAGTGTCCCAAGCACTAGGCCGCTCAAATAGCCATTATGTTCCAAAGCCTACGCGGACGTCCATGCTCCGGCGTGCTCGCCTTGGTGAGTCATCGGACAATGATGGTACAGAGACTGATCGAGCATCTCAGAACTCTGATACTAACCCTTCCTCGACCAGACAACAGGAGAGCAAGAGGCTTTCTCGGCTGGACATATTGGCCCTGCCGAGAAAGAGAACCAGCTCTTTTAATACTCCCAGTGATACAGAGTCCTCAGCTGGCAGGACCGGCTTTTCCAACCGCAGCACAGAGACTGGTTTCTCAGTGCGGAAAGCTTCAGTGCCGGACATTAAAACCACTACTCAAAAGGGTTCAGGGACAACAGCCAAACAACCAATCGTGCGTGGGAGATCCAGCAGTGCAAAATATATTAGCACTACAGCCAGTGAGTATGACTGTATGCAAGATTTCCTACATTATAAATGTTAATGTATTTTTTTAGATTGCACATATTCTAAATGGAAACAGTTTAATTGGGCTCCTACTCCTTGCTGATTATATTGCTTTTATGGGATTTTCGTACCATAAGTTCTTGTTGATTAAGATACACTGCTCACAAAAACAAATTTTTGTGTTTTGTGAGCAGTATATTCCCCCTGCAAAGTGAATCATCTAGTGATTACTGTGCTATTTGTTACTTTGCATAGATGGCCCAGTGACTTGAGCATACAGGCTGTTTACCTTTAAGTTTTTCAGTTACTAATATAGTGGGTTTCTGGTACTAATCTCCTTAGACATTTTACCAGCTAAAGTGCTCATTTTAGTAAATAGCATATTTTATAATGTTATACTAATTTTAAAAAATGCTATATGAGCACTTTGTGGTCACTTCTTTTGCCATTGGGATTTGGTAGTCTAACTTTGGGGTTTTTTTTCTCATGTATTTGTTCTTTCTTTTCCTTTTTCATCTGATAATTTTCTTTTCCACTGATTTTCTTGGTGCTTCTCAAACTCTTCTCCTGGGGTAAGGCTCCAGGAGACGTCAGAAGAACTTGGACTACACCTCCACATCAGAGGAGGAATATGAGTCTAACTATAGCACAGCTAAAAATAAACGCTCCCACCATTCAGGATCCACGCAACCCTCCAGAACCCAGACTGTTGAATTGGTACGGCCTCCATCCCGAAACAGAGACTCTGGAGGAGAGGGACGTGAGGGTGAAGGTTTCCAGAACTGGACCACCCATAGTGCTGAGATTGCCAGGTAAACAAATCTGTACTGTTGTCTTGTGGGTCCACACGTAATCTCATAACAAGAATATCTCTTCTCTGTTGTCCTCCCACATTCAAAGATATGTTTGATCAACTGGCTTCTAACCATTTGATTAGATATATTATTGCTAAAGCAATGCACAATGGCCATATATAATTATGTCTCTTTGTTACAATACAAAATGAAAATTCAATAACTTTTTATACAGTATTGAAAACTGAAAATAATAAATATCTTCTGTTGGCAACAGGGGCAAGTATTTAGTCTGACCTCCTCTTACACTCTGGCTGCTTCTGGTATCTTCATTGGGATCCCAAGTTGACCCTTCCACTGTCTGAAGTCTAGTTTGATCAGGAATGGTCTTTTTGAAAGTGTAGCTGTCAAGTAACCAACTTCAGGAACAGTATGAAGTTACTAAGATAGACTAAAGCTACAAAGAGTGGAATGAAAATCAGTGGAAAGGAGTATTATGGAGTGACAAGTTAAACTTAAATGCCTTTTAGATCCATCTGCCAAGGCTATTATATATATATATATATATAATGGTCATTATAACATTGCTAAAACAAAACATCTAACGGTGACTTTTGCACAGTACTGTATATAGTACTGACCTTTAGTTATTTTGTTTAATTATAATGTTGAGGTATGAACAGGATATGTTTTTATGTAGACTGAGCCAGGATCTGGCTAAAGACTTGGCCATCCTGGCCCAAGAGATTCATAATGTTGCTGGTGATGGTGAAGTTCAGAGTTCTGTGGAGCCTGCTGTGTCTTCCTACAATGAGGTAACATTGTATGAACATAAATTAATCGTTCCAGAAATGTTGTTCTCATTAGACCAATCCTTTCAAAATGGAAATTAGTACCATTTCATATTGATATTTTATATCTTTAAAATGCACCTGTTTAGTGTGTTTCTTTTTTAATCTTGTGCTTTATGACTAAGGTACAGCAGCAGATTCCTGATACCAGCACACACTGCACTACAGTTCCACAGAGCTTAGCTATGCTCAGGAATCCTGAGCAGATAATCAATGTTCAAAGTCTCAAACAACAGAGTAGGAACCAAGAGCAGGTATTATGAATTTCCCAGACCGTAATTTACTTGTTTGTCCCTTTTTAGAACCTGAATGCATGCATTCTTTGTGCTTAGCTTCAGGTTGCTCTGGACAGTTCAGTGCTGAATCCTGTCTCCCAGCTTTCCATGGCCATCCGAGTAAATACAGAGCAACTGACAGAGAAAATCAAGTAAGTTAGTAGCTAATGTTTGAATGTCTGAAATGCGTTAAGGTTCAATCCCAATAGGGGGTGCACAGTTGCTTTTAGTCACAGACCCAACTCTGGCAAGCAAAGTGTTCAGGTAAAGAGTGTGAGAGAGAGAGTGAGTGTGTGAGAGAGAGTGAGTGTGTGTGAGAGAGAGTGAGTGTGTGTGAGAGAGAGGGAGTGTGTGTGAGAGAGAGGGAGTGTGTGTGAGAGAGAGGGAGTGTGTGTGAGAGAGAGGGAGTGTGTGAGAGAGAGAGAGGGAGTGTGTGAGAGAGAGAGGGAGTGTGTGAGAGAGAGAGGGAGTGTGAGAGAGAGAGAGAGAGGAAAAGAGTGTGTGAGAGAGAGGGGGAGGAAAAGAGTGTGTGAGAGAGAGGGGGGCAGAGTGCGAGTGTTTGTGGATGCGTATGAGTGTGTGTTTGTGGATGCGTGTGTGTATATTTGTGTATGCGCGTTTGTATTTGTGTATATATTTGTTGTGTGTATGTGTGCGTTTCTGAACTGCCATCAAAATGCCTGGCTTCCATCAGCTCCCATCCAGAGTTGAGCAAGAGATGATGATATACATTTTCCATACAGTGAGAGCTGAGATCTTGGCTCATGCTCTACCCCATAGAAACTAAATCCTGCTGCTGAAGAATATCTGCCCTGTGTGGCCTACTATTTTATGTTTGTGTGTATGTATGTGTGTATGTATGTGTGTATGTATGTGTGTATGTATGTGTGTATGTATGTGTGAGGGAGAGCATGGATAAATAATGGATGCACTTCACTGTGAAATAGTCAAGATCTACAGTGAGATAGGGCTTCTACTAACAGTGTTCCCTCTAGGATTTGTTTTAGTCGTGTCAGAAAACCAAGCCTAACTTAAAAAACCCCAACCCACCCCTAGCCGGAACACAGGGTTGCCAGGCAGAAACAACCCTAGACAGGGCACCAATCCCTTCCAGCGAGGAGATCCTGGGTTCAATCCCAGGGTGGAGCAGCCTGGGTCCTTTGTGTGTGGAGTTTGCATGTTCTCCCTGTGCTTGTGTGGGTTTACTCCAGGTACTCCAGTTTCCTCTCACAGTCCAAAGACATTTTTTATTTTGACAACTGATTACGCTAAACTGGCATTGACTTGAGTATATACACCGCCTACAAAAATTGGGGGATATTACATTCTGAAAGGATTTTTGTGAGCAGTATATATGACTGGTCTTAATGTAACCTTGTGTTGCTGAAATGGAAACCGGTGCCAATGGTGACGTCTAGTAATCCAAATAATCAAAGGCACTATTAGTCATTTCAAATTAAAAGCCCTATTTTGCTATTTTGTGACATTTCATAACGTTCATAATGCGGCAGTGGTAATCTAGTCGGCTCACAAAAATTTCAAAATGAAATGTTCGCACTGGAAAACCACCCCTTACAAAATGCATATACGTATATACGGCAACACTATTGTGAAGGAGTGCCACAAAAATAAAAAATGAACTTGCCCCTCCCCAAATCTGAGTGCACACAGATCAAAAGAATAAAGGGATTCCTTGCAAATCCTTAGGAGCAAAAAGTAACTTCAGTTATAGTTTTTGTTCTCTTCTCTTTCATAGCTTTTTTTTCATCTTGGTTTGCATTTGCAGAACTTGTTGAAAATAATTCCACGTACATTTATTTGCAGTTTCTTTTTCCAGTGAGTTTGTTGTTTTCATTTTATTTTATTTTCACGTGTGCAAATTTTATTTTTTTACAAACCACAAGCACATCAGGGCAGACAAAACGTCACGCGCCCCCTGTGGTGCCGCGGCCAATGCCAAATACCAAAAGCCAAACGTGATGTAGCATTGATTAAAATATAGTTCATTTAATCTTTGTATCTTTTTTGATCCTGATCCTTCCTGTTATAGAAGCTCTTCTAAACTCCTACCAAACCCTGCTTAAGACTGAACGTATTGTGGGGATCCATTGGACCTCCAATTGTTACTGCGGCTCTGGAAAAACTCTTGGTGCCACAGAGGCACGCTTGGAACTCCTTCGTGCCATCTCTGCCCAGTGTGACCCAGTTGATGCCAGACCAAATAAAGCGGTGACTCAGCCATTTTCCTTCACCTTCTCCTTTTACATCTGTGCTGTAGAACCTGGTACACTGCTTGCTTCACTGCCATGCCTAAGCCTCACGTGCCTTTCAGAGCTTACAGACATGGAAATGAGCCTTGCTTTAGGATTTTGGAATGATTTGAAAGTCCCAGCCAGGCTTAGTTAAAACTCGTGCTGCAGTTCCTACGGTTGTATCTGGTTTGGATTTTTGAGGCCTTGATGTTCAACTCAAGTCTCACGATTAGCCTCTGGAGTGCTTTGGGCAAGCCAGATCCATTTATTGGGACTTTAAGAATGCAGTGCTTTTATAGGGGTTCTACCCTAAGCCAGATGTTGTTGGTACATAAAGCATAAAGTGTGACTCGCAGTACAGTGTTTGGTTATTGGATTTCGGTTGGTATTTTGGTTTTGTATTATTGTATTGACTTTTGTTTTTTTTTCTTTTTCTTCCTGATGAGTTGGCAAGTGCATTTAGTTAGATTCCAGAACGGAACAGGGTCTTTGCAGCTCCCAGGTCAAATTACTCAGCGTCCACCGGGGCCACACTAGCAGGAATGAGCGACGTTGAAGGTCTGAGAGTTGTTTTAACTGCGGCCATAAATCTTTGGGTTTCTCAGTTTACGTTGGAATCTCCAGGCAACGGTCGTTCAGCTTCATCCATAGTCACTCAATTTACAATTTGTACCATTTAGCTGATGCTGAAGTGCGACTAACAGCTGAAACGGTCTTACCAAGTGCAGTCCAAGCAATTGTGGCTTTAGGGCCTTGCAACAATGACCTCTTGCCTCTTGCCTGTGCTTGGATTTGGACTCTGGGAATTCTGGCCAGTAGTCCAGTACCTTTCTGCCACACAATTCCAATGGCAGAAAAAGAACTGCGATTCACTTATTTATCAACAGACAAACGAGCAAGAAGACTATACCTATAGAAAGTTATCGTATCCTGTTCATTCTTAACTTTGGTCACATTATATGCCAGAAAATTAAAATACATACACAACTGTATTTACACATTAACACACAATCCGAATAAAAATACCACTAACAATGTCTGACAAGTTATTCAAATTTCAAGTAATCAGCCTTTTACCATTATAAACTTGCTCAATCAACTTCCAGATCTCACACCAGACAAATGGACCCACGCCTGATATTAACTGTAATGGTTTTAAATATTCTTTATTCATAATTTATTCAGAATAAAATCAACTGCCCCTTGCGATTTTCACTACTAGTCGTGCCTGGTAACACAAAAAAAAAAATCACCATGGTTGGAGAGGTGCTTACAAGAAAAGGCAAAAATTGGGAAAAAGAAATTGGGTCCAATGGGTCATTCTGTGCATGTGACAACAATCTCACAAAGTGTCAAATTTTGATTTCAGGCTGTAGGTGTCCATTTTAAAGGGGTATGAGGATTTTAGGCACTGTACGCACATGCACTTAATAATTTGATAACTGCACAAAATCAGATATCGTCAATAATCCGATCGTTGATTTGACATGTTCTTGAGTAATCAGATCATGCAAAACCAGAGTTTACCAGACTTTCGATCTGTACTTTGCAACCAGACAATAATACACTTCAAAATGTAATATCAAATAATAAAAGTCTTTATTCAGATCATCCACAGTGTTTGATAGCCGCGTCGCTGCCTTTAATTCCGTGGTGTTTTTAATTCTGGGGTTGCCAGAGTAAAAGACTCGACATAAAGCCAAGCATTTAGAACAAATGGATCTGTCCACCTTCTTGGTTCGGGTGTGAGCATGGGGAGAAATCTGAAAATGAAATGAAATTATATACATGCTATGGGAAATCTGATTACTGGGATAAAATCCAGTTCTTGTCTGATTCATTAATCAGAAATCTCGATTGGAGTATCCTGTGTACAATAGCACTTGAATAATCAGATTACTGTAGCTTTCCGACTATGGTTGGTTTATTAAGTGCATGTAAACGGCCTCGTTGGTGCCCAGCGTGTCCTGAATGGTGGGCAGAGAATCTCTTAATAAAACCAGGACCAATGGGTGGCATGACACAGATATCATCCGAGGCCAGTAAAGAGGGAGAACTGAACCAGTTTGCCTCCCTGGTTAGTTCCAGAATTACATGGGGGTGGGGATTTATAACCGCTGCATGCTGGGCAGCCGAGCAGGCCAGATGTGCCCTGATGACCAGCCTCGTCTGTGAAAATAAGCCCAAAGTAAAAGCAGTCCAAAGAGCGTGCGTAAGAGTTACTTAGCAGTGTCAGCTTTGAGTATATTGTTCCCATCCTTCTTCTCATACTGTCGCGTCTTACCATGAACACTTGCTCTTATTGTCCTGTGCTTGCAATTGGATTTTCTCTTTGCAAAACTCTGGACTTGTTGAAGCTCTCAAGCTGCTGGGTTCACCGAGTTAGTCGTGGTGTAAGTTGTGCTCCTCCCTGCTCCCTGGAATGTTTCTGGAACCTCGGTGAGCAGGCCCAGCTGCTGGAAAAAGTTGGGGAGGCTGTGCATATGCTTTAGCCATCAGCATGCAGTCAGATTCCTTCGTCAGCTTTCAGGATGGCAGGCCGAGAGTGAATTCTTTCGGGGAGAAGAAAGCAAAAAAAAAAAAAAAAACAGGACTTGTAACGCAAGTTACCTTGATTTGTGCATTTACTGCTCACAAAAATGAGCAGTGGATTTAGTATTTGATCCTTTTAACTAGGATGTATGAGCTACTCAATCACATTGGCAAACTGGATTTGTCATCAGCTTTATCCATGATATCACGTTGTTTACAGAACCCCATGTGAACCATAGATCTGGAGGCAGATGCCAGGTTCTCCTGCATCTCGTATTTTCAGTAGTGTTGAAAAGAGAGTTTCTTTACAGCAGTTCTCAAGTTTGAGATCCCTATAGTATTTCCTGTATTTGTGCATCAATAAATGGCCTAAAATATCTTTAGATTTTCACATCAATTTCTTAAAAGTAGACCAAGAAGCAATATTATACATGGTCATGCATTTAGTGTGGAAAATTATCCAATATCACATACAGTATTGTGCAAAAGTTTATGGCCACCATTAGATTTGTTTTTGCAATGGCATAATGACCATATAGAATGCATACAAGTCCACAATCTTCTTTTCCATTGATCTCCTATATAGTGTTTTTATGAGCTCCCTTACCAAAAAAGTTCCCCTTCAAAAAGCCAATTCATATTCAAGCTTTATCAGTCTGTAGAAGGATCAACTTGGCATCCCGATGACGCTGCCCGATGCTGCTGTTGCTCCAGTGTAAGGGCAGTTCCCATTTAAAATATTTTCCACTTCAAACTAACTATAGAAGCTATTGTTTCAGTATTTTATTACTGTATACAGATTTTGTTTGTATTCTGTGACTGTATTCCAATGAAGAGACCGAAAAATATGTAGACGTGATCATTATTCCAAATTCCACAACAGCAAACCTAATAGGTGGCTTAATACTATTGCACAGTACTGTTTGTGAGTGGAAAAAAGCATCTGAAGTTTTCTTTACAAAGGTTCTAGTGTCACTGCTCGGTACAAAAGCTGCAGCTAAAACATTTCTAGTAATTGTTAATCAGATCTCCACATCGACTTGGCAGCGGCGTTTGGAATTTTGGCTCCCTGGCCTGTACAGTTTCCACTTTGAGATTTTGGTGGGTTTCTTCACGTGAACTGCTCACCAAGTCCGTTTGCATTTCTGGTTGAATCAAGGTCAGGACTTTGGGGTTTCTTTGTGACAGCACATAAAATGTCTTTGTTGGGAGACCAGCCTAGGGAAAGTCAATGTGACCTAGAATTTCCTCTATTCGTACCCAGACTTTCTGACTATGAACTGGTGTCCAAACACTTTCGATATGGTTGTGTGACATTTTACAGTCCGATGAATATCAACGACAAACTCAGTAATACTCAATAAAAGATACTTTAAGTGGGTGCAGACTGACAAAACGATCGATTTCATAGAAGTGACATATGAAATACTGTGAAAAATTCAAGATTTCTTTATCAGATTTCCTAAACTGATTTGGAGATCAGAAAATGCTCTTTACGTTCCCGTTTGAATAAAATTTTACCATCACCATGAACTGCCTAATCCTAAAGGTTCATATACTTGAACCTTTTGACACTTATTCACGTAATATGGGATCATTTTCCCAGTACATATTTATAGTATTTGGTCTCATTTGCTTAACTGGGATTGTCTTTAGCTACTTTTAGGAAAATCTGATTATGTTGTAGGTCATATTTTAGGACTCAAAAACTTCAAAACTGCTTGTAGAACTGTAAAGTACATCTCTGACTTACTAGAATCAACTATTTACACCATGAGACGCGAGTCCTGTCTGCTGCCTCTAGCCACCTCTGTGTTACTAATACAGGTAGTCTGTTGAGTTTCAGCTAGCTTCTACTTTGGACCATATCTTTTCATCTGGTAGTGTTGTAATACTTCATGAGACCATAAACGAGTGCCCTCTGTGTCGTCTCGGGTGAGCTGGACTTCTCGTTCCGTATCTAATCAATGGACGCAGATTATTTTTAATAGTCTGCTATTAAATGATGACGTAGTTTAAGATTGAAATGTCACTATGTTTTCACATGTAATAACAAAAATGGACAGCCATATTTAATTGACTTGTAGGGACTTCTGATTAAATTTGGCAGAAGGGAAATTGAATCCCAACCATCATTTGCTTCCAGAAGTTGCATTGCCTTAGCTTGACTAAGTCTATAATTATGTTAGTAATTAACAATGTTAATATGAGCTTATCATGCATAATGAATGATAATAAATGTGAAGTGAATTACAAACTAAGTACATTTTTAAGTTTTCCTCTTTTTATTTTTTATTCTTACTTCTCCGTCCTGTCTTGACCACTCATAGTCCCTGAATTATAAGAAGGTCTTGGGTTCAATCCCAGAGTATACCGGCCTCGGTCCTGTGGAGTCTGCATGTCCTCTCTGTGTTTGTCCGGGTTTACTCCAGGTACTCCCACAGTCCAAATACATGATTAATTGGTTAATTGGTGACTCTAAATTGGCATTGACTTGTGTGTGTATGTGACTAGTTATAATACAACCTTGTTTGTGTGTCGCTGAAATGGCCACGGATGCAGACAGCGACATCAAGTAAACCAAATAAACAAACTTGACTCGGATTCAACTACCAAGTCTTGATTTTGACTCAGACTAGTGGTCTTGGTCTACAACACTTGGGTAATTGTTTCTTTGTTTTTGATGAGAAACAGCATTATGAAAACGGACCGACTTCCTGTATTGTGTATTTTTAGTCCAGCTGACCTTTTTCAGCCAGCCAAGTGCTGTTCCATTTAGCGTCGACGTGATCTCAGAGGTTCTTGAAGTACTTGTTTCACAAGTCTCCACATATCAATGAAAGACGTGTGCATAGATTAGTCCGCTTTCCACTCTGAGACAGCTGACATTTTGAAATCCCTCAATGCTTTGATATTTCCGGTAAAAGACTGTGAAGCCGTTCCTGGAAGGGATGGGCTATAGCCGTTTCTCTTCAGAGGAACTGTAAGGGGGCAGCAGATGGGTGTGAAGACTGCTGTAAGGACCAGTGAGGGGGTCGTACTGGAGCTGTTTTGCATAACAAGCTACTAGTTTACTGAAATTCAAATGAGGACAATGTGGAGGGGGCTTGGCTGCATTGTCCCGAACCTCATGAATCTCTCATTGATGTCTCTATGCTGCGGACCCCCATTTGAACTCGATTCTGAACAGATTCTGGAAAGAGTTTCCCAATCTGTGCCTCTCTTGAAACCCTTAGAGCTGTTCCTCAGGTTTCTTCACTAGCTAACAATGGTCTTTCCTTGTAGTTCCGTGGTGTGGTTGGAATGCATGTGCTAATTCATAATTAATTCATTCATTCATACTGTATGTATGTTTGTATATGTGCTAAACAGAGACTCGAGGAACATATCACATTCAAGTCATGGTAGTCGAGAAGAAGTAAAAAGAGGGATTTGTCTAGCATTGGAAGGGAACGAGCTGTTGGGGATTTGTCATTAATTTTTGAAACAAGACTCGTCTCTTAGCAGGGGATTCCTTAAAGCTTGAATTCTGAGGTGCCTTTTTATGTATTGTGTATTTCTTTATAGTAACTACAAACATTTTCTTTCTCAATAATTCTGGAACGGAGATTACCTTTAGTCATTTAGCAGACGCACCTATTCAGAGTGACTTACAGCTGATACAATCTTACAGTTCAAGCAATTGTGCCTTAAGGGCTCAGCAGATTTTAGCAGCTTGACAGAGATGGGATCTAAACCCTACGTCTTCTGCATCAGTATCTTAACAACTAAGCCACCACTGTCTGTTATTTTATTTAGAGATACTTAAATATTTTTGTTTTTGCCATTCATGGCTAAATTAGATGTATACAAGACAGGTTTTTATTTCTTATTATTATTCTTCCGACCTCAGATGTTAAAGCAAATCTACATTGATCGAATGGGCATATCTGCTAAATTCCATTCAGATTGACAGGGACCAGAACCTAAGCCTAGACAGAGTACCAGTCCATTATGGGGCGCACATAGACACTCCTAATTGGATACTAGAGAGTACATGGAGAAAACCCATCAGGAGAACATGCAAATTCCACACAGGCAGCAAATCTGGGTCTCTAGATCTGAGATGTGACAACATTAAGCGCAGTTTCTGTGCCAACCCAGTAGCTCCTATTTAGTTTATTCTAATTGCCATTAGGGTTATACCGTCCTCGGATACTAAAAACCAACTGCAATCTTCACGAGCTTCAGTCATTTTGGCCGTTTTTGTTACCCCTGAACTCCGTTCTTGGTTCCAGAACAGCAAACAGCCTCATTTTGGTGGTGAAAATAGGCATAATGGTTTTAAACCTTAACACTAGCTGTGGCATAATGCTGCTGGAAACCATTTACAGCAATTAGCATTCAGCAGATGCCAAGAAAACGTGCCATCTTTGGTTTGCGTGACATTCTGATTCCTGCAAGCTATGTCGTTCACCAGAGATTAGAACAGGGATAGCACTTTTAGCGATTTGATTCGATGTGTGTAGCATGAAGACTATCTGAAGTCTCTTTTGAAAGGAAGCACAGGGGTGGCTCTTAAAACGGCAGGCAGCTGGGCCACACTGGGACCTGCCCCTCACAGCTGGGACCTGGCACGGCTCCACTAAGACTTCAGCTGTCCCACGAAGGAAGTCACACTAGTGCCGTTTCAGAGGCTTTCCCCGAAGTGGGACCTTGTCGAACCAGAGCGGCCTCTGTGTTTGACGCCGGGATCAGAGACGCAGATTGGCGAAGAGAAGCTAATTAGATTTGTCTTAACGTGCAGCTCTGTATTAATGAATCTGACGCTGTGGCGTTGAACGGTTTTGACGCATACGCCTTCTTTTGTAGCTCACTGCCACGTATAGCGTGAATAACAGTCTTGTGACAGTGAGTCAGTCTCTGGCACATACACACTCACACAGACATGCATGCACACTCAGTAATTAACACAATGATCTCAGAGGGAAAAACACAACTGCAGTTTCGTTGCTTTGTATTCCACATTCACTGCTTGGATAATGATAGCAACTCTGCTCTTTTGTCTATAATTAAATGGAAAAAATAAAGAAATCTGGAATGACAGAGACCATGTGTGTTTGTGTCTGTTTGAGCATCTGTGTAAAGGCTTAAAGCCTCTCTACGGTGCCCTCTAGTCTGTGTTTCTGGCTAATTAAAGTACAACACCACATAGAATTGGTCTGTTCCCACTCTGAACTACTCTTCATTTTATGACTGATTGAAGTCTGTTATTACTGTAAAGTACTGTGTTAGATATGTTAGATTGCATGTTTTGTTGATTTGCTAAATTAAACGAAGGTCTCTAACTGTTAAAAAAAAGTCAAGTATAACACTTTCTGCAAATTCTACAACAATTGACAATTAACCTCTGCTTTAACTCTACAGTATCATTCATATTGGTGGAAAAACTGCTGAATCACCTGGAAAGCATAACGGGTTTTAAAATGCATGCAGTAAAATTTGTCAAAATGTGAGCCTTTTCTAACTTTAACATATGTTTAGCTATAATTAGTTTCTTTTCTGCTTAGAAAAATTAGCTTAATGTTTTCATACGGTATATGTGTGTATATAAACTTACAGTTTAACTAAAGTGTATGGATATGCATACAGTGTTGGGCAAAGATTTGGGAACCACCAGTTTATGCAAGTTGGAACGTTTGGTCAAACATTTGCCAGTTTTTAAAATCCAAATCATTACATTACATGGATCAAATGGGCGATAAATAGTCGGCGTAATCCTTCGTTAAAATGGTCTTAATTACGTTATTCTGACTTCACGATAGGATTCAGGATTCATAGACACTCCTAATTGGAAACTAGAGAGTACATGGAGGAAACCCGTCAGGAGAACATGCAAATTCCACACAGGCAGCAAAACTGGGTCTCCAGATCTGGGATGTGACGACATTAAGCGCAGTTTCTGTGCCAACCCAGTAGCTCCTATTTAGTTTATCCTAATTGGCATTAGGGTTATACCGTCCTCGGATACTAAAAACCAACTGCAATCTTCACGAGTTTCTGTCCATTTTTGTTACCACTGAACTCTGTTCTTCACTAAAATTTGTCAAAATGTGAGCCTTTTTTAACATCAACATGTGTTTAGCTATAATTAGTTTCTTTTCCATTTAGGAAATTAGCTAAATCTTTTCATAAGCTCTATATATATGTATATAAACATATAATTTAAAGTGTATGTATATGCATACAGTGTTGGGAACCACCAGTTTCTGCAAGTTGAAACGTTTGGCCAAACATTTGCTTGTTTTTAAAATCCAAATCATTACATTATATTTTGTTGATTAAAAAAAAAAAGTACACGTCCAATTAATATATTGCCAAATATAACGCTTTCTCTCCAGTTAAGCTCTGTAACTCTAGGCTATCATATATCATATAAGTGGAAAAACTGCTGGATCACCTAAAAAGCACAAAAATTGGTAGAAATGCAAGGTATTTCAGTTCACATGAACACAAGTTATGTTTAGTTTATTTCATTTAGTAAATTGCTAAAAGGTTTTCATATGTACTGCATGTACATATTTGTGGTTTAACTAAATGGAATGGATGTACATTTAGACAGTTCAGTCCAAAACAGATCTGTGATACAATGTTGAGCAAACGTTTGTGGGAAACACCATTTATTAACCCTCACAAAAACCCTAGATCATTCTGTAAAAAGAGACAGCTAGTCTTTTAAAATTCATGTCATTAGATTACGTCTGATTAATTGATTCATGTCATTAGATCCCGTTTGACAGTTGCCACATTGCCTTTCTTTAAAATTTACAGCAATTTACACTGCCGGATTACATTAAAACCGTTTTAAAATACACGTGGCCCATTTTGTGAGCCCATTTTAACATGAACACGCACTGTATTTTGTTTCTTTTCAATGTAGAAAATTATTAAAATGTTTCATAAGGCTGTACATAAACTCTATTTAACTAATACGTAAACAATTTAACTAAAGTTTATGGGTATGCATTAAGAAAGTTAATATATTTATCATACCTTGTTGAGCAATAGATTGTGAACCACCAATTTCTGCAGTTGTAATGAACAATATCAGGCCAATTAAGTTCTCATAAACCTTTTAAAATCCAAGTCGTTACATTGTGGTTTGTTGATTCTCTAAATGAAAAGAAGACATTATTGCCAAATATGTAACATTTTTCTGAAAATGTTTCAACCGCTTGCGCGTCAGTTAAACTGTTGGAGAAACTTGGACAGCACACGTACAATAAAATGTGCAGAAAATATCAGGAGTGGCCTTCTTAACAGCTTTAGTTTTTTTCCGTTTAAAAAAAAAATATATTAAAAGGTTTTCAGAAGCTGTATGTGTTAAAACAGTTATTTTATGGATATTCGTTTAGAACGTTCAGTACAATGCAAATTTCATCAAGTAAATGATGAAGCCTCACAAAAACCTTAGAATATCCCTTGAAATCCCTTTAGCATTTTTCAGTATTTTTAAAAAACAAGTTTGGTGGTTAAGAGTACAATTTAAACTTTGGATCTGCTTTGCAATGTCTTTTAACACTTTATTTAGCGTATTTGTATTCTTTACCATGTTTGTACCCATTTCCAGCATCGTTGATGTTTTAGGAGTTTTTCCTCATCACTGTCGCTTTAGATTTGCCAGTGAACGGTTTTTGGACTTCTCCATAGAGCTGTTTATGAAACACTATTCTATTGTAGAACGTGAATTATAAATACATTTGCTTCTCCACCAGTCATGTACACATCATTTTTCCTCACGTAACCATCAATAAACTTACTGTGAAATGAAAAGGGTCAGGGCTGTGGTATACCAAGCTGACGTGGTGCACCGACCAGGGTAGACCATCAATGAAGCCCACAGTGACATTCTGGGTATGGTTTATGAAATATTCCAGAAAAGGCCTCTTATATGGGAATAGCCCATTCAAAGTAAGACAGGATTTCAATACTGAAAAACAACCAGGCCACTGAACTACGCCTTCTCCTGTCCTCTTAGATGTGGAGCAGATGGCCATCGACTGGCTGACGGGCAACTTCTACTTTGTGGACGATGTGGATGAGCGAATCTTCGTCTGCACCAAAGACGGAGGCACCTGCGTCATTTTGCTGGACCTGGAGCTTTACAACCCCAAGGGCATCGTGCTGGACCCAACTATGGGGTAAGCCTTCATTTAGCAGCGCATTCAAGAATAGTCGCTCAGGTGGTACAAGCTCCAATCACGTTGATTCGTCCTGGCAGTGCCTCGAGGCAGAGGCAGGCATCACACAGAAATGGTAGACAACCTGAGGGAGGGGAGGTAAATATTGTGCAGTAGTAATGCAGTGCTGGTAAATAAGTCATAAGTAAAGTAATATAGAAATGATATGTATGCATTTAACAGACGGCCTTTTACAGAGCAACTTAAGAGCAAATTAATGATCTTTAAAGACAAACAATGGCAATAACCTTAACCACTAGGCCACCACAGCCGTTTTGAACACACTCATGAGTTTGAGCTAAATCAGATGTATGTATGCAGGAAAATTCAAACCCGAGGCAAACAGAATCAGAGTTTGCTTCCGTAAAACGTGTATTTTTTTATTTTTTTTTTTAACTTTACATGTACAGTGCTAACATTTCTACTCGGCACATACAGACCAGGCAGTAATTGTGTTATGACTGCGGAATGATTTATGGTAATGGTTCAATGATAGCAACTTCCTTTCTTTTAGTATCACTTCTCTTCATTGTTGCGTGTGCTGATTACACAATCTCCCACTTTCCGGAATAAAGTTCAGGATGAAGCCACCAGATCAGTGCGCGAGTCCATTAACGATGCGCATTAGGTTTGACTAGATCTGAAAAGCGCTTCAGGATAGGATACGAGCCCAGGATATGAGCTCAGTAACATCATGCGTTAGAATCATTAGATAAGTTTTGAATTTAAGTGACCTTGCGTTTGCAATTTTGTACAAAGTTACAAGCATTTTATGTAGATCTGCACTCAGTGTTCACTTTAGTAGGTTCATCTTGTTTCTACACTTTTATCCTTTCCAGTTAGTACGGAGAAGCACTTTGTAGTTCTACAGTGACAGACTGTAGTCCATCTGTTTCTCCACATACTTTGTCCTCTTTAAGCTCTGTTCTCTAATGGTCAGGACCCTCACAGGACCCTCACAGGACCAGCACAGATCAGGTCATATTTGGGTGGTGGATCATTCTAAGAATGGCACTGCCACTGGTGGTGGTGGTGGTGGTGTGTTGTTCTGGTATGAATGGATCAGCAGTGCTGCTGGGGATCTAAACACCTACTTTTTACCGCTGGTCTGAAAATGGTCCACCAGCCAAAAATGTCCATTCACCATCATCCTGTGATGCACTGAGGAAGAATTAAAGGATGACTAACACAAACTGTGGAACAACAGATGAGCTACTGTCTCTGACTTTACACCTACAAGGTGGAGCAATAAAGTACATGTATCGAATAAAGTGGACAGTCAGTGAACAGCATTTTAAAACTCCAGCAGCACTGCTGTGTCTCTTCTAAGTGTATCAGTTCAACACACATTAACACACCACCACCACCACGTAAGTGTCACTGCAGTAGTCGGAATGATCCACCACCTAAATGGTACCTGATCTGTACTGGTCCTGTAGGAAAAATGAATGTCCATTGGAGAACAAAGTAAAGAGGACCAATAATGTTAAGAAACAGACGGACTACAGTCTGTGATTGTAGAACTACAAAGTGCATCTGTATGTTAAGTGAAACTGCTAAAATGGGCAACCACTGTAGATACAAGGAGGCGGTCATAATGCTGTGCCTGATCAGTGTATCTGAACACTATGCAGACAAAAGTATTGAGACGTATCTCTTAATCATTCATCCGTTTCATTCAGTCCTATTGTGGCAGGTGTATATCATTAAGCACCTCCCATGCAGCCATGCATAAAAGTCACTTTCCCAAACCCTCTCTTGCATTACACAGCTCGTGCACCAGAAGCTTCTTGACATGGGTTTCCATGGCCTCGATTGTTCTGTCTAAGGTCCACAATGTCATATTTTATGGAGCGTTTGCATCTGCATAATAGAAAAGTTAATAACCAGTGAGTAGATAAAAAGAATGTTTTCTGCCACTTTTCCCCCAAATGAATCTCCTTTGTAATTTGTGTTTTATTCTCCACTTTAAGTCCTCATTTGCTACAGTAATACTACTGTCTGAAAGATAATAGACTGAGACTCTGGGTAAATGCTATTATATGGTGCAGATGTCTTGTGTGGAAGACTATAAAACGGTCCAGATTTCCTGGGGGGGGGGGCGGG